>BQKN01040517.1:0-16406 GCA_022839385.1 Asparagus kiusianus | reverse complement strand
GACACTCACAAGTGTCTCGGCCTGGCCGAGCCACCTGGCCGAGCCACCCAAAGGTATCTCGGACCTTGTGGAACTGTTTTTACCATGCTCCGATTTGAATATGAAGAAACTCAAAACATGAGAGTTGTAGATCTCTTTGTCAGCTTTCCAATGTATCTTGGATCAGGTCATTTGGATATCATATCTTGGATCAGGTCATTTGGATATCATATGAGAAAGTTATGATCAAAATACCCGAGACACTCACAAGTGTCTCGGCCTGGCCGAGCCACCTGGCCGAGCCACCCAGATCTGGGCCCAGATCTGAGCCCAGATCTGGTTTGAAATGCCTTTAAATAGGAGATGAGGGCTCATTTGTTAGGAGGGGGATTTTTTGGAGGCGAAACTCTGCTAGATTGAAGGCTCAAGACTAAAAAAAGGTTGAAGCTTTGAAATCTTGGAGTTTTGGACTTTTCAGATCTGGTTCTTGGCGATCATCCATGCCAAATAAGGCAGGAGTTCGAGAGAGATCAGATCTGAGATCTACACGGTTATCCTCCAGATCAAAACTTGGCTTTTGATCCCGAGAAGAGTATCGATTTCGCTTGGTCGATTTCGATTCTTTCAGGCTATTATTTCCTTGGTGAAATAATACCCCCGGCTGTTATTTCCTTGTTGAAATAACACCCATCATACCGTGTAGATCTGACCGGATCAAGATCACGCGGTGGTCCACGGATTAACCCCGGCGCAGGCGAAGAACCCACACAAGCAAGAGACCGTAAAACAGGATCTTGCGATTTGTTCAGGAAAGTTGTAATCTTTTGATTTTTCTTTGATTTTGTTATAACCGGATCTTATAAAAAGACCGGATCTTTTGTAACCGATAAACAGTTGCTCAAGGAAACAATGACTTCAATAAAAACAACAATTTTTCTCGCGAACAATCTGGCGACCACAGTGGGAGCCACCGATCTCGCTGCCGAGATCGTTGCGTCGCAGCCGCGGATCTCAATCCCGGTCGAGGAGGAGGTCGAGTATGAATTCGACCAACAAAAGTTCGAGGAGTATCTATCATCCTCGTCCGGATCCACCTCCCCTCGCAAGTCCAAGAAGTTCTCCTCCACGAGAAAAGTCCGTTGGTATGAAGAAGTGAAGAATACCAACAAAGATCTCACCCCGATTGATGCCGAAGTTGCATCGGGTGAAGTTCCACCAACCTCCAACCAGGTCAGATCTGTTCTGGTTAATTCCTCCGTCGCTGAAGGCGTAGCGACTCTTTCAAAGAGAGCCCGCCAGAGGCGACGTCAACGCCTGGCGCGGCAATTTGCAAAGGCGATGGAGTCCACTGACGGAATCCGCTACGACGCGGATTTGAAGAACAGGAGAGGCAAACAGCCTTAACAACCAATGAATGGCAGCTCCTCCAAGCCGCCAACAAATGAATGGATCCGTGTCAAACGTAATAGTTCGACACTTGAGGAGCGCATTCGCAAGCGTCGCGCACTGTCAGCGCAAGCACGGGCTCAAGTCCAAGAAGCCCGTAGAAGACTGCAGAAGGAGGTGGCCAAGAAGCCGCCACCAACCCGCCAAGTATGGAAGCCGAAGTCTGAAGTGGCGATTCAGGCTAAAGAGCAACCATTGCAGCCTTCGGCAAAAGTTCAACCTCCCGAACCATCCCGAAGAAGGAGGTCAGTTTTGGAGTGCCTCGGTCCACTTCCCGATGAGCGGGGCAAAACTCCAATTCAAGAATGTTTGGGTCCGATAAAGAAGTCCCGAACGACTCAACATGCTGGGGGTCACCGTCACCCTTAACATGATAAGGAGTTCATGGCAACTACGCGCACCAGTTTGCGCATTGAAGTCCAGGAGCCCGCTGAGAACTCACGCACACAAAGACGTGTTTCGAGACGCGTGACTCTTGAAAGCCCAAAGAAGGCAGCTCACCCTCAGAAGAAAACATTGTCATCTGATGGTGTTAGCGTTATACCTGAGAAGTCGTGCTAACACACGATAGGTTACTCCGACCTTCAAACCGACGAATTGGACTATCGTGTTGGGGGTATAAGTAAAACCAGGAAAAGGAGTTCTAGAAAACTAGAAACTCAGTGCCCCTGTTCCAAACTCATTCGAGCAGTATTGTCTGAGTGCAACTGCATCAAGACAGTCCCCGAAAGAATTTTGGTTTTCGAAAGACTCAGTAGCGAAACGCCAAAACCAAGGCCTAGGCGTTTCCGACAAAGAAGAACGGTAGTCGAAGACGGAGAATTTTCGAGGGTCACCACTAATATGACCAGCAAAGGGACATCGACACGGGATAATCCCGAGTTGATTCTGGAAGTACCCCGGCGTGTAACCCATCTGTAGTTTGGAGCCATCATACGAGCAACTTATGGTAGGATTCGGACAAGATTACCTTCAAAAAATAAAGAATCGGATGCCGGCTCTGCGGTCGCATCAGATAATACAGTGTCCAGCGAAGGACAACCCCGCGAGTCACTTATGATAAGCGTGGAACAAGTGGCCAAGATGCTCGAAGAGGCCATGGCTAAACAACAGGAGAGCTTCAGGTTCGAAATGCAGATGGCCATGCAGAATATGAGAGAAATACATGACCAACAAATCCAAGCACTAACAAACCGGCAAGGTGAACCAAGTCGTCGTAACCAGGTTAATCAGGAAGATGAGGACACACATGCGGATGAAGCTCACAATGCCAATAATCTTCCCGTTAATGCTGGGGGTAGTAACGAGAATGGTAACGAAAATACAGATGAAAGTTTGAAGATCAAAAACCTCGAGAGCAAAATCAATACGTTGATTTCCGCTCAAGAGATAAAGAAGACAGGCATTCCTTGTCCATACCTAAGAGAATGGGAATCAATCCCGTATCCGGCGAAGTTCAATTTAATTAACTTCATGCCGTTTGATGGGAAGGGTTCACCCACTCAGCATTTGGTTTACTTCAAATCACACCTGGGGGTTATCTCTGGTAATGAGCCTCTGATGGTACGGTCTTTCGTTGTCACTCTTCGTGGAGCCGCCTTCGATTGGTATCACCGCCTCAAGCCAGGAAGCATGAATAGCTGGGACGACATGGAGACTAAATTCCTCACCAACTTCTTCGATGACGACACCAAGATATCCATTGGGTCGTTGCTCGACGAGAAACAGAAAGACGGGGAATTAGTTGATACCTTCATCAAAAGGTTCCGGAACAAGGCGATGAACTGTCGGGACCCGATCACTGAGGAGTTTATTCTCCAGACTTGCCACAACAACCTCGCATTGGACGTTTTGGAAGCAATGGGGACAGCACCATCCAAAACATGGAAGGATTAGAAGGTCCGAGTAGAGCAAGCCGAGCGATTCCTCAGAAGGAAGAAGGCGGAGAGAGGCCAACAGGCGACGAATGCGCCAATACAGAATTTCGTCCCACGAGGGAAAGGTAAGGCACATGCTAATGCAGTTGATGCTAATCAAACTTTCCAATTGCAACTGTAGCAACAGCCGCAGCAACAAGCACCACAACAATCGCAGTCGCAATGGCGACAACGGCCTCAGAAGCAGAAATCTTCAGAGCCAAGATTTCCTAAAGTGTACTCCTTCAAAGATGACGAAGTTCCCGTTATTTTTAAGTACCTGTTGGAAAATAACAAAATCCAGCTGCCGGCGATCGTGGATCAAGAAGGGGCTAGCAAAGTGACGGATTCGAAGTATTGCGTATACCATAGAGCGGTCCATCACCCTACAAGGTCATGCTACCATCTCAAGGATAAGATCCAGGCATTGATTAATATGGGCGTCATAACCCCGAAGCCACCCAAGAATGTAGGAGCAAATGCAGTATCAATTAGCTTTGGATCAGTACCCACAGCATGGTTTGAACCAAAACGCATCACCAAAGTAGGAATGAAGACAGTAAATGACGACCCATACGGACAGCGCCAAAAAGGACTTGTGCCACACACAGCCCTAAACGGCAAAATCCTTTGGGTCCATCCTGATCTTATTGAAGATGGTCAGTGGGCGACTTCCTCGACCAGAAATGGTAAAGGCAAGTCCTGCAATGCTACTTCCGCGATCTTCGAAGAGGATGGTGATGAAGCTCCTACCTTCCCGCTCTCCGAAGAAGAATAAAAAGTTTTTGCCACTAGAAGCGGAAATCAGTATCACTACAACTATCCATCACCTAGTGATCAGTTAGCTGAGCAGGGGGTGACTAAACTGGGACCAGCCAAAACTCTCACGGAACTGGGGGTGATTACGACTCCTAAACCGGTGGAAGAAGCTCGACGATAGCCGGTTGATAAACAGAAAGAAAAGAGGCCCCAGGAAGTACAGAATCCGAAGCAGTCTCGTTTCAATCATCCGATTGGAAGAGATAAACCGGAGAGCTCGAACACTCCGCGCATCTTCGATATTATGGCTCAACTAGCTAATATTCCAGCGCGGATAACATTGTATGAGTTGTTACGGTTGTCTAAAGAAACCAGGGAAGCCTTGCAAGAAGCCTTGGCCAATTCAGAAGTGTTCCTTACTTAGATCAAGCCGGTACCTAAAAAGTCAGAACCGTTAAGTCAACACTACAATATAGTGGCTAAAAACCTTCCCTGCATTACCTTCACCAAAGAGGATATGCAGACGAAGAATTCGAACCATGATCGACCCCTATATTTCATCGGGTACATTGGCTCCAGCGAAGTCAACCGAATCCAAGTGGATCCGGGTTCCGCTGTGAGTATTATGCCGCTTCGCTTGATGCATAGCCTCGGCATTCCAACTAGCAAATTGGCGGCCACAGGCACTGTTATCTATGGATTCAATGCTAGCGGGTCAAGACCCTTGGGTAAGATCCGGATAAAATGTCAAATGGGTAATTTGAAGACGGAAGTCACATGTTATGTGATTGATGCCGAGATTTCATATAACTTACTATTGGGTCGACCGTGGATCCATAGTAACGTTATAATTCCCTCCACTCTCCATCAGTGTTTGAAATATGTCGACACTGATAATAAGGTTAGGACAGTGGTCGCGGATAAACAACCATTCAAAGGGTTTGAGAATTATTTCACTGATTCTCTCCTTTATGGTAACGAATCCGATACTGAATCATCGGCCCATGGCACGGACAGCGAAGAAGAAGCTGATACCGAAGCCAGACTTGATTACAATGGAGGTTTTGTTTTAAATGACATTGTACCCTTTGTAATCAATCTTGACGATGAACAATCGTCAGATGGCAGTTGTAACTGGCAACTTGCCAATAATGAAATAAATGATGATTTAGAGTACTCACTGTCTCTTGATGATGTGATGAAGGGATTGTATGATAATCCCGATTTATATACGCCGCTTCGATCGTCCTATATAACAAAGAAACACCTCCAGCATTCTTTCGGAATAACCCTGATCGTCCCTGCCAAGATAGGAGGTGTAAAAGAAGTGATTTATGGTAAAGGAGAGATTTTTCCATTACCAGATCATTTCTTAAGAGAAGATGAGAATGATGACAAACCTGGTCAACATTTATCTAAGTATAGTCCGGAAGCACGCAAGCTCATGGAAAGACAGGGATATAATTTTACACTCGGAGAAGGTTTATACTTCGATCGAGGTCCCCGTATTCCAGCCAAAGTAGCATATGTACCAAAAGGGAAACCGGATGATTATTATAAATTCAGGTGGGGATTAGGGTATGTCTCTTCTTCAGAAGACGAATGTTGCTGGTTAATCAATAACCAATCATCTGGGCAATACAAAAATGGGTACTCGTCAGATTCCTCAGAATAGGATTCCGATACAAGTCTGGGGGAAGTATTCAAAGCCCTAATGTCGAACATGACTACAGCTGATCCATTCACAATGGAGGACGATGATCAAATGCCAACATGGGAAGACCCATGGGTTCATCACCTGAACATGCAGTATGGTGATAGGTTTGAACAGAGGGAACCCCCCACTGAGGATAAAATTGTCCAAATTAACATGGGTGACGAGGCCAACCCGAAGCCTATATTCATCAGCGATAGTCTTCCCCCAAATGAAAAGGAGGAATTAATTGCTCTCATCAGGGAATATATTGACGTCTTCGCTTGGAACTATAAAGACATGCCAGGGCTCGACCCCAAGGTAGCAATGCATCTCCTCGATATCAAGTCGGGTGCCAAACCTGTCAAACAACAGCAAAGACGGTTTCATCCGCAAATTATGGAAGCCATCGAGGCAAAAGTTAAGAAATTGATCGACTCAGGATTTATCCGAGAGGAGCAACATCCAGACTGGCTAGCCAATATTGTTCCAGTCATGAAAAAGAACGGTAAAATTAGGATTTACATCGACTTCAGGGACCTGAATTCGGCATGTCCAAAAGACGACTTTCCTCTCCCAATCACGGATGTCATCATCGACAATACATGCGGATTTGAGAGAATGTCTTTTATGGATGGCTTTTCAGGATATAATGAGATCAAGATGCACCCGGATGATGAGAAGCATACAGCATTCAGAACGCCCCTCGGTATCTTTTGCTACACGGTGATGCCTTGCGGTCTAAAGAATGCAGGCGCCACGTACCAGCGAGCAATGACTAAGATTTTCTAAGAACATCTTAGGAAAACAGTCGAATGCTACGTTGATGATTTGGTTGTAAAAATCCACAATAAAGAAGATCACATCAAGGACTTGAAGACGATGTTCGATCTCATGCGGAGTCATCAATTGAAGATGAACCCCACTAAATCCTTCCTTGGAATGTCCAGCGGAAAATTCCTTGGATTCGTCGTCACCACTAAAGGTATACATATTGATCCCGATAAGGTGAAGGCGATACATGAATTGTAACCCCCTAGAAATCTAAGAGAACTCAGAGGATTGCAAGGGCGTTTAGCTTACATCCGGTGGTTCATCTCAAATCTTTCTGGGAAATGCCAACCTTTCTCTAAGTTAAACAAGAAAGGTGTGTCATTTATTTGGGACGACGCTTGCCAAAAAACGCTCGAAGATCTCAAAACATATTTGATAAATCCTCCTGTTCTCGTTGCACCAAAATCAGGTAAACCATTCTTAATTTACATCAAGGCGATGAACCACTCGATAAGTGCTTTACTAGCACAAGACGATGATAACGGTCATGAACAGGCGGTTTATTACCTAAGTCGGACCTTGGTAGGCGCCGAGTCTCGATATCCGATGATTGAGAAAGAATGCCTCACGTTGGTATTCGCAATACAAAAGATGCGGCATTACTTGGTTGGACAGACGATTTACGTCATTTCTAACGTTAATCCAGTACGGGTATTTATGACGCAACCGGCCTCTATGAATTGGCGGTTAGCGAAGTGGGTCCTTCTCTTGTCCCAATATGATTTGCACTTCAAACAGCAGAAGTCGATCAAAGGACAAGCAATTTGTGATCTTTTGGCGGCAAACCCGACAACAGATACGGCAGAAGTATATGATGACTTATCGGATGAAACCCACGAGGTTAACACTACATCGCACCAACAAGTATGGCAATTATACTTCGATGGTGCTTCAAGAGCAGCTAATGTGGCGATAACCCCCGGATGTTCTAAAGTCTCCTCCGGAGTTGGAGTTGTCTTAGTTTTCCCGGGGAAGCATGTGATGCCTCGGGCTTATTCACAGACTGATCCATGTTCCAATAACGTAGCCGAGTACAACGTGCTTCTCATTGGACTCAGTTTCGCTAAGGAGCTGGGGGTCGAATATCTCGAAGCTTTTGGAGATTCTCAATTGATAGTCAACCAAGTCCGTGGAGAGTATGAAGTCAGGAACCAAGACTTGATCCCGTACCACCAGGAGGCCATCAAAATGGCAGATTCTTTTGAAGAATTCTTTATTGAATACATCCCTCGTCTCCAGAACGCTTATGCGGATGCACTGGCAGCACTAGCGGTATCACTTGCGCAGCCTCCCGAAACTGAACTGCTAGTCACAGTAAGATCGCATCAACTCTGCATACCCATATACAATATGGATATCGAAGAGGAAGATGATAGAAACATAAACGCCAAGGAGGTGAACTCAACTCAAATTGAGTCTGAGTCCCGAGATTAGCATTTTCCTATCATTGACTACGTCCAATATGGTATTTTGCCAGAGGATGTAAAAGAAAGGGAATCAATCCGCCGAAGAGCACCAAGATTCTTCTATAATACCGAGTCTCATACATTATACCGTCGAGGGTACGATGGTTTGTTACTCCGATGCCTTTCGAACAAAGAAGCAGAAGAAGTTCTTAAGGAAGCACACGAAGGAGAATGTGGTGCACATCAGCCCGGTCCCAAACTGTATGATCGCATCAGGGGAATGGGATATTTTTGGCCAACAATGGTTCATGATGCAATCAAATACGCCCGAGAATGTCATGCTTGTCAAGTACATGCAAATTATATGCACCAACCACCGGAGCGGTTGCACACGTCAACCACATCTTGGCCATTCGAGACATGGGGTATAGACATTGTCGGTCCTATTTTTCCCCCTTCAGTTAAAGGTGATCGATTCATTCTCGCAATCACGGATTACTTTTCAAAGTGGGCTGAAGCGATTCCGCTTAGAGAAGTGAAGACGAACAACGTCATCAATTTCATCAAACATTATGTCATATACCAACACGGCGTGCCAAGACGGATCATTCATGATAACGGTCCACAGTTCATAAGTAACGCTTTCGTCAGGTTTTGTGACAAGTTCAAAATTCAAGATGTTTCGTCAACAGCTTATTATCCCGCCTCGAATGGATTAGCTGAAGCTTTAACAAGACGATCATTAAAATCCTGTCAAAGCTCGTGAAAACCAATAAACGAGACTGGGATGATAAAGTCGGTAAAGCGCTCTGGGCTTATCGTACCACCATACGCACACCTACAGGAGCTACCCCATATTCGTTGGTATACGGATATGAAGCTGTGCTACCATTGGAAATCCAAATCCCATCCCTTCGGATCGCCCTCGCAACAGAGATGACGACAGAAGAACAACATCAAAAACGTCTCGAAGAACTCAAAATGTTAGATGAAAGGCGCTTGGAAGCTCAGCAACACATCGAGTTTTATCAAGCCAGAATATCTAAGGCTTTTAACAAAAGAGTCCGACAAAGAAGCTTCAAGGAAGGAGATCTGGTCCTCGCTGCTCACCGACCGATAATCCTCAACTCCAAGAAGAAAGGTAAATTCGAACCCAAATAGGAAGGACCGTTTATAATAGACACAGTCTACTCAAACGGTACATATCACCTGATTACTCAAGAGGACGTCAGGCAATTAATGCCAATAAATAGGAAGTTCTTGAAAAAGTACTATCCCTAGTACATTCAGGATAACCCATTTATCGGGAAGTTCCTTGAAGAATATTACACTCAATATTCTAGAGGATAACCCAAAATCATTTTCACCACCAAAGTCCCTCACTGATCAATTTCAATTGACAGTGAGTCCACCAAAAGTGTCTTTCTGGCCCAAGCCACCAACAAATTCCCCTCTTGATTCTTTCCACGAACAAGAGAACCACTTTCAGTTCAGAGTCCCCTTTCGATAAACGAAAGAACTCCCTTCTTTTTCTCTTTGGTTAAACCTCCTCATGGTTATAACCAAAGTTAAAATTTCATTTCGATAAACGAAAAACTTATCTTCAGGCTAGATAACAAATCCTATAAAATGTAAGTTTATCTAGATCTTCCAGATTCTCGGAGTGGAGATCCCACTTCTAGTTTCTTTTGCGTTGGAAATAGAATATAAAAATCTTCCTTTCCAGAATCAAGGAATAGAATATAAAACTCTTCCTTCCTTGTATTCAGGTTCGCCTTCACCCTAAAAGAAGGCCGGAAAATAGAATATAAAATTTTTCCTTTCTCACACCAACCTTTTTCAAGAATTTATCAATCTAGGATTCATCCTAGGAAGTTTATCCTGAATCCTAAGCAGGGATAAGTCTGCGCCTAACACGCGCAGCCGGTTTAGTCTTTCTCCGTAGAAAAAGATACCAGAGTTCGATTCTGGGGTATCCTATTCTAAAACCTAAGCAGGGATAAGTCTGCGTCTAACCCGCGCTGCTGGTTAGTTCTTAACCATTAAAAAGAACACCCGCCCACATATTCAATATTGTGGCAGGTTGTTATTAATAACACCAAAATCCAGGCCTTACACGCATGGGGAATTTCATCCTGAATCCTAAGAAAGGATATGCCGACGCCTAACACGCGTCGCCAGGTTAGTCTTTTACTGTCCAAGAAGACACCAGAACCTGATTCTGGGGATCTTTATCCCGAAGCCTAAGTAGGATAAGTCAGCGTCTAATACACGTTGTCGGGTAGCCTATTCCCGTAACAATGGCGAAGTCTACGTATTCGAAGTCGTAGCACAAAGTCTCAGAGAATTCACTCTCTTAGCACAACGTTACATGCGGAACGGATTTAGACAATCTGCATGCTAGTCCGACTCAAACGGTAGTCGGTAAAGGCTAATCAAATCCGTTGAGGGCTGGGGGTTAGCCAAAAATCCTAAAGTCAACGCCTAACACGCGTTGCCGGGTAGCCTATTCCCATAACAATGGTGAAGCCTATGTATTCAACATCATAGCACAAAGTCTCAGAGAATTCACTCTCTTAGTACAACGTTACATGCGGAACGGATTTAGACAATCCGCATGCTAGGCCGACTCAAACGGTAGTCGGTAAAGGCTTATCAAATCCGTTGATGGCTGAGAATTTGCCAAAAATTCTATAAATACGAGTCATTAACGCATCAACTCCGTAGATTGGTCTCGTGACTCGAGTATCTGCCACGCTCCAACTCCTTAAGAGCTTAAACTGTGTAGACTCCAGCAGACGTACGAGTATAAACTGTGTCAAACGTCGGACAACGCGTCACAATGAAGCTCAAACACCGAACAACGCGTCACAATGAAGCTCAAACGCCAGACAACACGTTGCAAATGAAGACTCAACGCCAACAATCGATGGTCGGTTCTATGTTGAAACAACAAACACGAGCTAAAAATCAGAAAATCAGGAATTAACTTCAAAGTTCAAAATTCCGACAAACGGTCAGACAATAAATGCGCACCGGAACCCTTGTAGACATTCGACAAAGCACCGAATAGCCTGGAGGATTGAAAGAATCAAGAATAGAAGCCATTCCAAGGTCCCGTTACACCGATTGAAGGTTAGGACAATCATATCCAAAGTATTACAGACTCTTCTAATAAAGAATGAGGCTGAAATACTTTGGAGGGGGTATCTGTAGGCGTATAAAATTGCTTATAGGTCCCTTAACACAGCTCGACACGGTGATTCGACAAACCAACGAACCATCGGACAATATATCCAAGCATGATCGTTAGACCACAGCACCAAAGCTAAGAGAAGATGATGAATGTCACTATCCAAGTTACAAAAACTTGATTGACGTCGACGAACACCTAAAGTGGATCGATGAACTACGTGGAGTAACGAAATTTCAGAATAACAAGGATACGAACTGATCGGGAACCTCATGTCGTTCACAAGCGGTGAAATACCCTTCGTGTCTCATTTATTACACAGATGATCTAATTATTGGATCTTATAGAACTCGTCGGCTTTCCAACACACTTTGAATCGCTCAAATCCGAGTTCGGATGAAAAAGTTATGGCGGAAACGGACAAATATGCAAAAAGGAACGTCTCAGCCTGAGTTGAGACACCCAAAGGTGTCTCGGACCTTGTGGAGCTGTTTTGACCATGATCCGATTTGAATCTAAAGAAACTCAAAACATGAAAGTTATAGATCTCTTTGTCAGCTTTCCAATGCATCTTGGATCAGGTCATTTGGAGATCATATGAGAAAGTTATGATCAAAATACCCGAGATACTCACAAGTGTCTCGGCCTGGCCGAGCCACCTGGCCGAACCACCCAAAGGTGTCTTGGACCTTGTGGAGCTGTTTTGACCATGATCCGATTTGAATCTGAAGAAACTCAAAACATAAAAGTTGTAGATCTCTTTGTCAGCTTTCCAATGCATCTTGGATCAGGTCATTTGGAGATCATATGAGAAAGTTATGATCAAAATACCCGAGACATTCACAAGTGTCTCGGCCTGGCCGAGCCACCTAGCCGAGCCACCCAGATCTGAGCCCAGATCTGATTTGAAATGCCTATAAATAGGAGATGAGGGCTCATTTGTTAGGAGGAGGGATTTTTTGGAGGCGAAACTCTGCTGGATTGAAGGCTCAAGACTAAAAAATGGTTGAAGCTTTGGAATCTTGGAGTTTTGGACTTTTCAAATCTGGTTCTTGGCGATCATCCACGCCAAATAAGGCAGGAGTTCGAGAGAGATCAGATCTGAGATCTACACGGTTATCCTCCGGATCAAAACTTGGTTTTTGATCCCGAGAAGAGTATCGATTTCGCTTGGTCGATTTCGATTACTTCAGGCTATTATTTCCTTGGTGAAATAATACACCCGGCTGTTATTTCCTTGGTGAAATAACACCCGTCATACCGTGTAGATCCGACCGGATCAAGATCGCGCGGTGGTCCACGGATTAACCCCGGCGCAGGCGAAGAACCCACACAAGCAAGAGACCGCAAAACAGGATCTTGCGATTTGTTCAGGAAAGTTGTAATCTTTTAATTTTTCTTTGATTTTATTGTAACCGGATCTTATAAAAAGACCGGATCTTTTGTAACCAATAAACAGTTGCTCAAGGAAACAATGACTTCAATGAAAACAACGATTTTTCCTGCGAACATCAGCATTGTGCGACTCTTAAGGAAGTGATATTGGCAGTTCAAAAGAGTTGCCAATACAAAGGATCTGTCTTCAACCATCTTAGTCATGTTCCTAAGCCTTCAAAGATTCAGACTAAATGACGACGACACGCTCAGAGGAACAAAATGCAATTGTTCATTGTCAACACGACAAGTGTGACTTCTAGAGATGATGAGGAAAGTACATATAGCTCGCCTGCACCTGTATACTCTCCTAGCATTGGATCCATTCTACTAGAAGCCGATAGCGTATATTGCAACACTAGGCTCAGGAGAAGAGTGGCTATTCCTTTTGACTAGTCTTCCATCCCGATACGAACAGAGCAGTCTTTATCCTAGACAAATCAACCCACTTCTAGTGGAGCCAACTCTGCTATGGTATCGAATCCAACCCTAGTTCAAGTCATGAACGATAATGGATGATAGACATGGCAGATCGAGAAGTCATTCTGACTCAAATGGTGATTCAAAAGAAAGATTCAAATAAATGAATCTAACATTTGGAAGAGATGGTTAAGCAACTTCTATTAGCCTCTCATCCTCAGGTGAATTCTTCAAAAGGGAAAAGGCCATTTGGTGAAAATCCTCTTGAAGATGCCTAAGAACACCAAGATGATGCGGACTCTGAACACCCAAGGTCAAGAACCTCACTACGTTCAAAGCCAAATAAGGAAGCAAAAGCCTTGGACGACATACAGAAATAGCTCAATGTTCTTTCTCAATGAACTAAGCTTAAGAAGGTCGGAATCACCCGACCTTATCTCATTAAATGTGACATAATTCCCTACCTAATAAAGTTCAAGCTACCAATGGTTCACCCATTTGATGGAAAAGGTTCCTCAAACCAATATATATACTACATCCACCAGCAAACTAGAAATATAGTGGGTAACGATGCTATTAAGGCATGTCTTTTTATTGGCACCCTTCAGGTAGCCTTTCATTGGTTCTAAAATTTTCCTGAAGGTTCAATCAGATTCTGGGCAGATTAAAATCAAAGTTTCTCTCACAATTCCATGAAGAACAATCTAACGTCACCATGGTCAAACTTCTTTCCGAGAAAAAAAAAGTGGGAATGAAACAGTGAGGGAATATATTGAAAGATACTGCAACTTGACATTGCGATGTCGAGATATGCCTTTACCGATGCTGCTTCAAACTTATCAGCACAACTTCATGGCACGAATTGAAGCTCACATGGACGTTGTCACTGCTTACACTTGGAAGAATTTGATGGAGCAGGCCTAGATAGCCGAGAAGTCATCAGAGCGGTTCAACAAATTCGAGCCTCGCACCAACTTCAAGGGCAACAAAGGAAAACAAGTGCAGACATCCCAACTAAAACCCATATAGACTTTCGCAGTTGGAGTTTAAAATCATAATAACAACAAATAAAGAGAGCCAAGGAAGAACTTCTAGTGCAATTATCCGTTCAAGGATGAACATACAGTCACCATCTTTCACATCCTTAATAAGGGAAATCATTTGAAGCTTCCAAAATCTAGATGCCCAAAAGAAGTCGAAAAGACCAATGATCCCAACTATTGTCTCTATCACAGAATGTTGGGACACCCGATGAAGAACCACTACATCCTCAAGGACAAGATCTAGACATTCGTCGAATCAGGAAATCTTAAGCTCAAAACCGAGTAAAAGAAAGTCACCGCTAACATGGTAACCCTCCAATTTGGTCCTATGTCAGAAATTCAAGAATAAGATGGCGTCATCCCCAATCCTACTGTAAGAATAGAGGTGGTTAATCATGATCGCAAAACCAACAAAGCTGAGACTTTATTCCTATTACCACGGCAAGAGGAAAAATAATATGGGTACATCCTTACTTTCTTCAAGATGAAGATTGAACCCTTTAGAAGTCTAAGAACAATCAAAAGATGAAGGCTTGTTACACCATCTCCGCTATCATTGAAGAAGAGTCAATGCATGTCACTTCTCTCATCGACTCGGAGGAAGAGAAGACGGCCATGACAGGGACAAGATCCGGTAAATATTATCTAAAGGGTTATAATCAGCCAAGAATGTCCAAACAACCCGAACCGGCCAAACAAAAAGAGACCCGGTTCGATAAAGCCTTACATCCTCCTCCAAGTGACCCTAAGTCCTCATTCAAATATTATATCATTGCACAATTGGCTAACATTCCATATCGTATCACCTTATTCGAACTACTGCATTTTTCTAAGGATACGAGAGAGTCTTTGAAAGAAGCCCTGAATGATAGTGAGGCATTTCTCGCCCACATGATCGAACCTCCTTAAGGTGAAGGACCCGAGCAATGCTATCAATGCCGAAAGCAGATATCGCGCATCACCTTCACCGTGGAGGACATGCTGGTCAGAGATTATCATCATAACCAACCCCTTTAGTACACTGGGTATATAGGGTCATCAAGGATCGAGAGGATTCACATCGATTTAGGCTCCATGTTGAGTATAATTTCGTGAAGGTTCTTGAGCTTCTTGGTAATTTGCCTTTACAAGCTCTCAAAGATGTCTACAACCATACTCGGCTTCAACTCCCACAATATCCGATCTCTTGGAAAAGGCCGACTTAAGTGTGAGATTGAAAACATGAAGACGGAAGTGACTTGCTACGTCATCGATGTCGAAATACCTTATAATCTTCTGCTTGGACTACATTGGATCCACTCCAACCATATCGTTCCTTCAACACTTCATCAGTGTTTCAAATACATTGATGAACAGGGAGTTCAACAAAGAGTTGAAGCTGAAAAGCATCCTTTCAAGGGGGTAGAGAATTACTGGACTGACTCTCTCTTGTGTGATGAAAGTCAGGCAATTGAGATTGTCCTCCCTAATGACTAAGATAGCGGTAATGAAGCAGATGTTGAGCTAGATCTCATTTACAATTAAGTCTGGGAGATAGATCCACTTATAATTACCCTGGAGGACCTCTATATTGACCAATCTGCCGAAGATCAAGGCAATTGGATCTTCAATGAAGAAGAGTTTGCTTACGACTACTCTTTAGACTCTGAGTTTGGAAACTCAAGAGTTCTGAACTGTTTTGGGTATCTGATGAGTGGAAAAACTTTTAGTAAGTAGTGGTGTCTTGTAGAGTCTACACCATCACTTAAAGAAGTATGTGTGTGTGTGTGTATTCAATTTTCCAAGAAAGAAACATCTTTTTTAGCTTGGAAATAACGAAAGTAACCTTTATTTCCTCTATGTCATCTATTTCATGACTACTTCTGTGCAAACAAACACGTCCTAAGTCATCTTTAAAGAAACGAAAGTAACATTTATTTCCTCTATGTCATCTTTAAAGAAACTCTTAAGGGTCCCTAGCTTTAAACATTAGTTGACCCTTATTTTTCATGTATCCAACTTACAAAAAGCTTGATTCGGAATCTGTTGTGTCATCGTCCAGAAAAATGGTAAATATCTAAAAACTCCCCTTAACTTTGGACGTTTATCAGGAAACCCTCATTAATCTAAGTTAGAGGGGTTTTCTAAAAAAATCTCAAAGTTGAAAGGATTTTACTAATAACCCCTAAAATTAAAAGGGATTTTTCTAATATTCTAAAAGTTAAATGGGGGTTTTCTGATAATCATACACTTCTTTTTTGTTGGAAATTTTTTTTTGGTGGTGGTGGTGGTGGTGTGTGTGTG
>BQKN01040516.1:0-12184 GCA_022839385.1 Asparagus kiusianus | reverse complement strand
ATATATATATATATATATGAAGATACACATACATAAATATATAAAATCATATACCACTACTATAAACAAGGTCAACCCCAATAGTTGAAACTATTGTGGGTAATCATGACCCCAAAAGTTAGCACTGTTGGAGCAAAAAATAAACCGTTAGGGCATTATCACGTTGGTGCTGACTCAACCTCAACGGTTAAAAAATCTACCCTAACAGTTTGTTGATGCTCGCAAACAAACAGTCAGAGAAGAAGGTTTCTCGCTGTCGGACGCGGCTTCAGTCCTGGTGACGGTGGGGAAGAAGGAGAGGATGAATGTAGGGGTCAGCTCCTCCTCCGATTTTATGCCCGATTCTAAGCGCGCAGGGTGGACTGATAGCCTGCACACGTAAGAATCACAGGAATACGGGGCTAGTTTTCTCGTGGTACCTCCGATGGTCTAGTTAGTTAATGAACTTGGGGAGGGTTTGTTTAGAGGCCCCAGGGACATTGAGGTCCTTGCAGGGGGTTTAGCTGTTGGAAATGTTAAAAATACAAAAGAGGGAGCAAAGCTTAAGTGCAAGAAGAAGTTATCAACCAACCTTTTTTGCCTTACCTTTCTTACCTCCCTTTATAGCACATTGGCCTCTGGGAGTTTGACCCTTGGCTTTTATTGACTATGCACAGGAGGCGGTTTGAAAGGTGGACAGACAAGCTGTTGAGTCGTTTTTCATCCTCCAGGTGTCGGCAGGCGACTGGGAGGGAAGTCATTCGGTGTCAGGGGAGAGAAGTCTTCTCAGTGCTCTGGGTTTGTCAGAGTAGGCAGGGTATAGGGTAGATCGGCTATGTGGTCGTCCTTCTTTCTCCAGGTGGTAGCTAGGAATTGGAGGAAAAGTCATTCGTTGCACAGAGAAGTATTATGGCGATCTTCTGGGAAATGACTTGTAAGCCGAATAAACGGCTCGTGCCAGAGATCCTTGTCAGAGTGTATATCTTGATGAGACTGGTCAATGCTGTAGCTTCGAGTGACACCTGAGGTGATCCCGGTCGAATCTTATCCCTTTAGTCAAGGCGGGTTGATCCGTGAGCCATCATTATGATTTGACGACCCGACAGTCGAGTAGACTTCGGGTTGGACGTGTAATTGAGTCGTCTGCTCGAGGAGTCGTCTTAATTGTGAGAGAACGACTGATCCCGTTCTTCGAGTCGGTCATGATGACCTGTCGGTCGGAATAAGGCTTGTCTGCTCGTCTAGTCGAGGGATTTGGCTCTGACTGTGCTTTTGAGCCTCTAAAGTTGATTCGGACTATAACTTGCTTGGGCTTATGCAAGTATTCCTCCGATACTTCTATTTTGGTACGGTGAATGACCATAACAGTTGTCTCTTTTCAGTCAGAGCTGACTTTGGTCGGGTCAGGGTGAAATAGGAGCGGGTTTGCTCCGAACATTTGGGGTTTTCTCGCCCGCTGATTGTGGCTTAGGGACGTAGCGTGGAGTGTGCTCAACCGCAACCCTTTGGTGAATTGATGGTGTGGGTTTTGGGAACTGTTTCTTCATAACGAGGCATCAGGGGCTAGAGCGAGCGGCGCTTTGCTTCGCCACTGGATTAGTGTAATAGGCGGTTCTCATATCTCCAATGATCTGCTTCAGATTCCCAAAGCGCATCTGCGTTGGTTACTCCAAGGATTGATCCCTTTGAATTCTCATGCCTGCTTCTTCGGGGGTATATAAATAGTTACCGACGTTATTGGAAGAGTACTCTATCTTAAGCACATTTTTCGTAGGTACTTTCATCATCATGGCCTTTCCTCAGAATGATCGTGAGAGGAAGCTTAGGGTTCTGTATTTATCTCGGTCGAGAATGTTTATGGATGACGTGGCATGGTTGCACGATAGGTACGACATCTCTTGCAATGATGACCATAGGGGCGCCGGACAGCTTGACTCCGGTGCACATGCATGGTGAGGACCGGGTGCCTCTTTATTGGGTGCACTTACATTGTGGGCTGTGCCTGCCACTGCATCCCTTTGTAAGGGAAGTTTTTGTGGCTCTAGGGGTTTCCCCTTGCCAATTCCACCCACACGCCATCTGCATTTTGATGGCGTTTGTAGACGTCTGCTCCGAGGCAGAGGTGGTGCCTGTTAGCCCTTATGTTTTGATGATGATTTACAACCATCATTATCGGTACTAATTGCTTGTTGAGTGATATTATAGTTTATATATATATCAAGCTTGTTAGTACCACTTATGGAGGATTGGATGGAATATGAGCTACAACGAAGATATCTAAAGGAGGAGGAGGCAATGTGATGAAGCAAATGTTAATCAAGAACAACATATACAAGTGAAAGCTTCATCAACTTTAAGCAATATCATGACTCAAAGAAATGTAATTCTATGTGAGGATATTTGCTAGTTTTTTTCTCTCTAGTACTAGAATGTAGGCAAGTAGTTAGAGATTTTATTTGAAGATATTGGGATATCACACACACATTTTCATACTTATACTTTTGAGCGTTTTTGTCAAAATGTTGTTTTTCACAAGTATGAGGACCTATTCGCAAAATTCCTTTTCTAAACAGTTTGTTTTTAGTATTAAAAACATTTTACAAAGTTACACAATGTTTAGAAATCAATTGAGTATTTTTACAGATTTTTTAAAAGAGTTAAAAACTGTTTTAAAACCTATTTTGTCAAGTATCTGTTTGCGGTCGACCGCCACGGTCGATCGCCTTGAGTCCAGAGACTCAGAATGTTTTTTTAGAGGCTCGCGATCGACCGTAACGGTCTACCGGATGCAGTCTAGAGACTCAATATGTTCTTCAGAGGCTCGCGGTCGATCGTGACGGTCGACCGTATGAAGTCCAGAGAGTTTCGCGGTCGACCGCCATGGTCGACCGGCTGAAGTCCAGAGCCAAAATAAGTTTCTGTAGTTTCGGGCGGTCGATCGCGAAATTCCCACGGTCGACCGCCGTTCACCCCAATAGGTTTTTCAGCACAGTTTCAGAAATCTGATTTTACGGGATTTGGGGAGATTTGGGTATGGGGTTTGACAGCTGTGTTTTCTCCTATTTAAACCCCTCATACCCTTCTTCTTCAACCTGCCCCAAGCATTTTGAAAATCCTAAGTTTTGTTTTACTGTTTTCAAAAGAGCTGAACTTTCAATCCTGTTTTTATCTGTTTTCAAGTTCACATCCCAAGCTTCAAGTGTGATCTCTCTCCTTGCCATAGGGTTACTATAAAGAGAGAGATTTTACACCATTTACTACTGTTGTGAGCTTGATCTTGTGGAGATCAACTGTGTGATAGTGAGATCTTGTGGAGATCGTTGTGTAGAAGAAGTTCCGGCTTCCAAACCGGGTTGTGTAGTGGATTCTCCTCGAGAGTGGGGAGCGGGAACGTAGGTCAGCGGACCGAACATTGTTAACACATCGCGCGTCACTTGGATAACGATTTCTAACCCTATCTCATTTACTTTGATTGTTCATTTTGTGGTGTATTGCTTGTTTTAATTTTTATTACACAATTATTGCCTTAAGACCTTAATCACCCCCCTCTAGGGTCCAACAATTTGTGTCAGAGCTTGATCTCTATATTAGTTTTTGGTCTAACCACCTTAGAGAAAAGATCATATGGAGGCTTCATTGAATGTGCACATGCTTGAGGGACAATCCACCACTAGACCCCCACTTTTCACCGGTAGTAATTTTGCCTATTGGAATGTTAGAATGAGGATTTACCTTCGTTGCATTGATCTTGACATTTTAGAGCTCATAGAAAAGAAATATGTAGAAAAGTCCAAGATTAGCAACATGACCGACGGTGAAAGACTCCTAGCTAATCTCAATGCCAAGGCCATGAATGCCTTAATTTGTGGCCTTTCCCCCAATGAGTACAATAGGGTCTCCACATGTGCAACCACACATGAAATTTAGGTAAAATTGTGTATCACACATGAAGGAACCCCCCAAGTTAAGGAGTCTATGATTAGTGGGCTTATGCATGACTATGAGTTATTTAAAATGCTTCCTAATGAATCCATTGATGCTACGTTTTCTCATTTTACTAACATCATCAATGAATTACATGGTCTTGACAAGAAATTGACTATCCAAGAGACGAACTACAAGATCCTTCGCTCATTGACTCCGGTATGAAAACCCAAAGCTACGGCTATAGAGAAGGCTCATGATCTTACTACTCTAGCTCTTGATGGCCTT
Organism: Asparagus kiusianus; assembly: GCA_022839385.1. NCBI lineage: Eukaryota > Viridiplantae > Streptophyta > Magnoliopsida > Asparagales > Asparagaceae > Asparagus > Asparagus kiusianus. The sequence goes on along the minus strand of BQKN01040516.1, from coordinate 7,993 downwards.
ATTGGCAAGCTTAAGGTTCATGAGAAGAAGCTCAAAGGGAAGGAGAAAGAGGAAGTGCCCCACGGGAAATTGAGGAGCCATCACCAAAAATGAAGACCATAGCTCTCAAGGGAGCTAGTGATCACTCATTATCATCGGATAGTGAAGTTAATTTTTCTAGAGAAGTGGCTCACCTCTCTAGAAGAATATCAAGACTCATAAAAATGAATAAGAAGTTTAATCCCCGATCTAACAACAAATTTTTTTCACGTGTAGGAAAATGCTTTGAATGCAATGAACCGGGTCATATTGCCAAAGATTGCCCTAAGCTTAAGGAGAAATATTTGAAATACAAGAAAAAGAAAGCCATGTATGCCGGATGGGAGGAATCCGAACCAAGCGATTCGGATAGCAATGAAGAAGGAGCAAAGATTGCTATTCATGATCCCAACATTTGCTTTATGGTTTATGAAAATGAGGTAATATCTGATACCGAAAGTGAATCCTTTTACATGCAATGTGATCTAGCAACCGCATTAGAAGAGTTAAACATTGAGTTTAAAAGAATAACAAAAGAATACTCTTCCTTTAAAAAATTGCATACTTCTTGTGATTCCAAACTTGAGCAACTACAATCATCTCTTGCTTTAAAAGATGAATTGCTAGGGGATCTTGATTTTAAAAACAAACAATTAAGATCTAAGATTAAAAAACTTGAAATTAAAAGTGGTAGAATTAGACCTACTCATGCATATGCTAGTCATCATCACCATGAGAGAAATAGATTTCATAGATCTCATGCTTCTACACACAAGAGAACTTTTGTGTGCACATATTGCATGAGATATTGTCATATCTTCACTCATTGTAGGATTAAAGATAATCATGGTTTTTATGGAATGACATGGGTACCCAAAGATACCAAGTTTACTAACAACCAAGGACCCAAGATTTGGGTACCTAAAGTTACTACACATTCATCTCATGTAGGGAACATCACGAACACGACGTAGAGAGATGTAGTGCCTTGATAGTGGTTGCTCACATCATATAACGAGCAACAAAGAACTATTTGCAACTTTATCAAGGATTGAAGGAGGTAGCGTCTCCTTCGGTGGTGGTGAGAAAGGTAAAATCATAGGTATTGGATGCATTGGTAAGATACATTCTCCCGTAATAGAAGATGTTTATTTGGTTAGTGGCTTGAATCATAATCTTCTTAGCATTAGCCAATTGAGTGATAAAGGTTTTGATATTTCCTTTAAACCGGATAAGTGCATTGTTAGCTCAAATGAAAAAAATTATTTTTGTTGCTAATAGAAAATCTAATGTATACATTTTTGAGATGAATGAGCTAATAGATCAAGATATAAAATGCCTTACGGCAGTTGATGAAAACCATTGGATTTGGCATAAGAGGCTTGGACACGCCAACATAGAGTTGATATCCAAATTATCCAAGAAGAATCTTGTAAAAGGGTTACCAAACTTGCATTTTATCAAGGATACCATTTGTGAAGATTATGCTAAAGGTAAACAAACTAATCCTATCTTCAAATCCATTAATGAGGTATCAACTTCTAAACCCTTGCAATTACTTCATCTTGATCTCTTTGATCCTATGCGTGTTACCTCTCTAGGAGGCAAACACTATGTTTTTGTTATCATTGATGATTTCTCTCATTTTACATGGACAATCTTTCTTGGTAGCAATATGAATGTTTTAAAGAATTTTCAAATTATGTCAAAAGAATTAAAAATAAAAAAGAGTTGAAAGTTGTTAAAATTAAAAGTAATCATGGTGGTGAATTTCAAAATAATTTTTTCAATGATTTTTGTACATATCGTGGTATAACTCATGTATTTCCGCTCCAAGAACATCACAACAAAATAGTGTTGTTGAACGAAAAAATCGCACCATATAAGAGATGGCACGAACAATGATAAATGCTTTTGATTTACCTAAATATTTTTGGGCGGAAGCCGTCAATACGGCTTGCCACGTTTTGAATCGTGTTTTGATTCGACCAAAGCTTACGAAAACTCCTTATGAACTTTTTTTATGGAAAAATCCCTTTCATTGGATATTTTCATATCTTTGGTTGTAAATGTTTTATTTTAAATACAAAAGATCATCATGATAAATTTGATTCTAAAATTGATGTTGGTATTTTCCTAGGATATGCACCCCGAAGTAAGGCTTATAAAGTCTTCAACAAACGAACTCTAGTTGTTAAAGAATCTATAAACGTTACTTTTGATGAGACTAATATTGGTTTACAAGTTGGTTTGCCTAGGAAAGATGATGATGATGTTGAGGGAGGATTGGAATTCTTGCAACTAAATGAAACACCCTCAATAAATACTCAAAAGGATGGGGAAAGTAACAACATTCAAGCGCAAGAGCAAGAAGAACTCTCCAAAGCATGGAAATTTGCACCAAATCATCCAAAGGAGAAAATAATAGGGAATCCTTCACAAGGGGTTCTAACTCGCTCAAAGGCTTTGAGTGAGTGTGGTAATGTTGCCTTCCTATCTCAAATAGAACCTAAAAAGATTAATGATGCTTTAAAAGATGAGCTTTGGGTTTTAGCTATGCATGATGAACTAAACTTCATATTCTCCCTTCATCTGATTAACAATGAGCTGCAAATCACCATACGCTTCTAGGTGCTTCACCCCTAGCTGTTTAGCTATATCAAGGCCGACCAACAAAGCATTGTATTCGGTTACATTATTAGAGCACGACTCTGTTAAAGAAACGACTCATGATAGCACATGATTTTGTGGGGAGATAAAGACTACCCCCACTCCAGTAATAACTCGACCATTAGGGCTTGCTCTTGCTGCACCATCGAAATATAGTTATCATACCTGCTCTTTAGAAATAACATTGGCTTCATACGTCTCATCTGGCATGTCCTGATACAATTCTACCTTCCCCTTCAATGGATGGTTGGCCATAAGATCACAAATAGCTTGACATTTCACTGCCTTTTGAGGTTTGAAGTGAATATCATATTGGAAGAGCAACAATGCTCATCTAGCGAGTCGCCAGTTCAATGCACTGGGTTGTGTTATGAATACCCGAATAGGATTAATTTAGGAAATGACATGTATAGTTTGTCCAACCAAATAATATCGCATCTTTTGGACTGTGAAGACCAGGGCCAAATATTTTTTTCTCAATAGAAGGATAATGAGGTTCAGCACCCGACTACTGAGATATCAGATGGCTTGCTCATGGCCGTTTTCATTATCTTATGCTAAAAGTCCTGCCAATGCATGATCTGTAGCTCGGATGTATATCAAAAAAAAGGTTTACTTGACTTTGGTGCTACCAATACAGGCGGATTGGAGAGATATTGCTTATTCTCTTCAAATGCTTTCTGACAAGCTTCATCCCATATAAAGGATACTCCCTTCTTCATTAGCCTTGATAATGGTTGACATTTGCCTAATAGGTTAGAAATAAACCTGCAGATATATGCCAATCGTCCTTGTAAACCCTAAAGCTCCTTGAGATTTCTAGGAGGTGGCAGCTCTCGAATGGCTTTAACTTTGTCTGGGTCAAGGCGAATTCCGTTAGCGGTGACTACAAACCCAAGAAATTTACCACAAGCCATTCCTAGGAACGACTTGGTTGGGTTCATTTTAAGTTTATGTGTCCACATGAGATTGTACATTGTTTTCAAGTTATGTAAATGGTTTCCCTTGTCACGACTATTGACAACCAAGTCATCCACATAACATTCTATAGTCTTTCATAGATGTTTTTGGAAAATGGAGGTCATGACACGTTGGTATGTAGCACCAGTATTCTTCAATTCAAATGGCATTACTGTATAATAGTATATCCCCAAAGGTGATCGAAAGGATGTGTGCTTTTCGTCATCAGGATACATTTTGATTTGATCGTACCCTGAGAATCCATCCATAAAAGACATCCTTTCAAACCCGCGTATTGTCAATAATGACGTCCATGATGGGTAAAGGAAAATCGTCTTTAGGACAAGCTGAATTCAAGTCTCAGAAGTCAACACACACTCTAATCTTCCCGTTCTTTTTCAGAACAAGGACAATATTGGCCACCCAATCAGGGTGTTGCTCTTCGCGGATAAATCCTAACTCAATGAGTTTCTTGACTTCGGCTTCAGTTGCCTCCATGATTTGGGGCTGAAATCACCTTTGCTATTGTTTAACAGGCTTGACGTCTGGTTTGATATTTAAACGATGCATAGCCACTTGAGGATTGAGACCAGACATATCCTCATAATTCCAAGCAAAAACGTCAATATACTCTCTCACTAGAGTAATGAGTTCTTCTCTTTCTTCGGGTGACAAGCTATCGCTTATGAATATGAGTTTCGGATTAATCTCATCTTCCATGTTCACTTCTATCATTTTGTTATCAGTAGGAGGTTCGCGTTGTTTGAAACGGTGTTCCCACTGTATACCAAGCTGTCGGCCTAGCGGATCATCAAGCAAAGGTGATTGATCATCTTCTTGATTTTCTATTGGTGATGCTGAGGTCATGTTGGTCATAAGTGCGTTGAACACAACTCCTATATTGGTGTCTGACTCCCAGCAAATAGATTCAGAAGATGAGCTGTAAGAATCATCATCTGGCTCTACATTGGTTCCAAAACACAGCGTGCACTACGGGGACTCATAACCTAACACACTACGAGATTTGTGATAATAATCCTTCGACTTTCCTTTCGGGACATAAGCGGATCGGATTAGTGCCTGGATCCCTTTACTTAAATTTAAGCCTTCTTTATGGATGAAGTCTTATCCCATTTTCTTCCTAAGCTTTCGGGTTGTTGGTGTGAAATACGAGAACTGTGGATCTTTTTCCTCCTTCTCGGATTCTTCTAAAAGAGTTTGTGACGGGCCGCCACTCCTCCCATAAATGATGTCTTTTTGGCCATTAACCTTAGCCGGCACTATGAAGATTGCTTGCGAAGATTCAATTCGTTGCTAATTTTTCACAAAGGATAATTTAACCAACATGTATAAATTTGATTCCGCATATAACCGGGACAGAGGATCTGCCAATGTACTGGTGCTTGTACCTAGCACATCAGAATTCAATTCGACACACTATAAGTAAGCTAAATCATTATTATTATTAAAGATAGCTCAGCTGTCCTCATAGATAGGATCATTTACATCCAGATTTTCAAGATCGATTAAGACAGGTTCTATGTCATAAAAAATAAGACCCTGTTCGTGCTCAGATTCGGTATCGACTTCATTATCGCTATCTGGTTCTTCAATCAGTGGTACTTCAAATGGCTCACCATTAAGGTAATGGATTAAATCAATGAAATAATTCTCCACCCCCTTGAATGGTTGCTTCTCTGCGACCACTGTTTTGACTTCACCACTCTCATCTATATATTTCATGCATTGATGCAGAGTTGATGGACAATCAGATTGTTATGGAACCATGGTTGACCAAATAACAAATTGTAAGACGTCTCTGCATCAATGATGTAGCAAGTGACATTTGTACTCAAGTCACCTATCTAGTATTTGAGTTTGATTTTACCAAGGGGACGAGTGTTGGAAGCATTAAAGCCATAGATAGTAGTTCTCGTCATTGATAAATGATTCAGAGGGACTCCAAGGTGATAAATGAGCTTCAACGGTATGATGCTCAAAGCAGAACCGGGATCAACCTGAATTCTGTCTACCCGAATACAACTAATATACCCTGTGAAGTACAACGGTCTATCGTGCTTTGAGTTTCTCACGTGCATATCTTCTTTAGAAAAGGTGATGCACGGCATTCTTCCTTAAAAGACTTGACAACATTGAGGACAAGCTTCTTCCAATGTTGCTCCGGTTAGGTTTGGTGGAAAGTGAGTGAGAAAGGCCTCATTATCTGCCAACATTTCACTAAGAGCTTCTCTTGTTGATCGGGATAAACGCAGAAGCTCAAACAATATAATCATTGATGGGATGTTGGCTAACTGAGCCAGCACATCAAAACGAAAAGGATCTTTCAAGCTCTCTGGTGCATCTTTTCTGAGTGTTTTGATGTAACGAAGTTCCTTCGCTTGTGTTTGCTCCATTACTTCTTTCTCTGGTTTGGGTGGTGCAACTATTGTTTCAGAGTATTTCTTCAAATACTCCTTTCCTCCGTGTGTTCATGATATCTGTGCAGGTTGTGCAGTGAATGCTGGCTGCTCATTTTCAGAACTATTAAGTAACGCAGTTTCAACCCCCTCATCTGGCATGGCTAAAATAGTATTGCAAGATCTTCGTTTGACTTTAGGCTTCTTCGAACTGCAGCGAAAGTATCCGAACTATAGCGAAACTATATTTGCAGATACCTTCTTTTGTTTGGCCTGAAGGGTCATCACACCTACATCTAACAAAGCCTGAATTTTATCCTTCAAGATGTAACAAGCTTTGGTCGGATGGTGCACCATCCTGTGGTACATGCAGTAATTAGGATCATCGGTCCTTGACACTTCTTCACTCCGTTTCACCTCCAGCAATTTAATCTTCTTCATCTTGATCAAAGATGTGAGGATAGAAACCACATGTTCACCTTTGAAATCGTACTTTTTCTAAAAACGATTGTCGGAAGTATTTACATTCTGTTTTGCAGAAGATTTCAGGGATGTGGCTGTCTCAACAGCTAAAGTGTCCTTCCCTTTTGATTGTTTCTGGGAATTATAGTTACATTTACCTCCTCTCTTTTTAGGTTGGGATTCATGAGTTTCTTCAGCATCTATCCTCTTGAGCATGTTTTCTATCTATTCTCCCTGTCAAACCAAATATTTCCATGAACGGGCTTCAATAGCGCCCATCTTGGACAAGATGTTGATAGAAAGATTATTGTGGCACATCTCTACAAGAGTAGCTTCAGAGACTTGATCACGCGAATGCAATGATCGATTTTTGAATCTCTTGATGAAGTCACTAACAGACTCCGTCTTCTTCTGCTTCTCGACTAATAGAGTGGTCTAGACACCTTGTTTGGTGGAAAATTGATAAGTAAATAAAATAAAAGAAATTTGATTTGTATTCTCTCGATCTTAATTATAATTTAAATTCTCGATTACAAAAGAGAGGAAAATTAATATGAATTCTCCCCTTTGTTTAATTCTGGGTTCTTCATGGTGGTGATGGAGTGCCTCTTTCGAATGCTTGCGTCGAACTTTCTCTCCGTTGACGATCCGCATGTCTCAATTCGTTGGAACAACTAACTTGCGTGACAAGTTTGATCAAGAACTCTTAACCAAGTTTTATAACTCTGGGCGAGTGTTAAACTCTATGAAAAGAGTTGTTTAAATCGAATAATCGATTGATAGGCCAAATAAAATTTGTTGTTGATGAATGATGCTTCAAGGTCTCCTTGTTGCCAAGAATCTCCCTTCAGTTGATCTTGTAGATGATTTGATCTTCAAAATCTAGTCGAAAACTCCAATCTCCAAGAGAATCCGCCCTTGATCTCTAAGAATCCCCAGAAAATCACCCCCCTTACTTGGTTGAGTAAGGCGGTTATTTATAAGGGGGTAAAGGGTGTAACCAACCCCTAAATCGGCTCCTAAGTGGGCAAAAATCCCTCAAAATGTGAGGTAAATGGTTTTGAGGCTGTTCAGCTTGTGTTTGAACAAGTCAAATGCCTAAATCAGCATTACAGGCTTTAACTCTACGTCTTAGACTTGAGACGTAGAGTTGGGTGCTTGCTAAGAATTGAAAATGCAAGGGCCGCTTGAGTTTTGGGTCTTAACTCTACGCCTCAGACTTGGGATGCAGAGTTGGGTATCTGCGGATGATTAAAACGCATAGGCCGCTTGCGTTCTGGGTCTTAACTCTGCGTCTTAGACTTGAGACGCAGAGTTGGATATCTGCTGAAGATGGGAAACGCACGGGCCGAAAACACACGGGCCATTTTTTATTTCCTTTGATTGAAGGTGGAAAACACACGGGTTGCCTACATTTTAAAAACCATGAGCGTATGATATAGAGCGATTGTATTTGGTCCAGGTGC
>BQKN01040515.1:0-11527 GCA_022839385.1 Asparagus kiusianus | reverse complement strand
TTATAATGTGTTATAATCCAATTTAGGAAAATAAAAAATAATGTTATCCCTAGACTTCCGTCCAATAATTACATCCAATTCTTTGGACTTATAATATATGATATACGACTCAGATTTAGGTAGGAGACGAAGTTTTCTCTTAGAAATGAGCGTTTATTTTATATTATACGAATAAAAAATTTGTACTGAAATTCGTAATTATTGGATTTGTCCTTCTCGGACGGTTAGGAATATAGTAGTGCATACATCCAACTTTGTATACATTATATATTTTTATTCTTAAAAGTTTTGGCGACACATATTCGTTATTCTCCATGTGCAATAAGTGTATGTTGTTCTGCGTTTTAGGTTATTGCTGATACGCATAATAACATCCGCATAGTGTACAGGGAGAACAGCGGGTAGGTGTTGCCGAAATTTTTAAAAAATGAAAATATACAAAATATATGAAGTTGGATGTAAGTACTACTATATTTTTAATGGATAGAAGCCTTCCCATGACAACCGCTAGATTAGTGTAATTAGTTTCTATGTATATTTTATATATATTTTATGCAGATAAATATTCATATTGTTAAATGATATATGAATGTATGTTTGATGTATGTTGAGTGTATAAGAGTCATGGATGTACTAGTAGTTGTGAGACCAATCGTATTTAATAATCAGCTATAATATACATATGAGGATAATTCCTGACAAATCATGGATAGATATCCCACGGTATCATAGATTTCGTAACACGCGATACAAGGAGGGATGTGAAGCCTTCATGCGTTATGCTGAAATAAATCCGAGAAATTTAAGAAGCGGTGTTATGTATTGTCCTTGTTGTAGGTGTAGGAATTTAAAGCTGCTGAATAGAAATGATATACGGATCCATCTAATGAAATCAGGTTTTGATGAAAAATATAAATATTGGAACTGGCATGGGAAAGGTATCACTGAAGATGAGGATCCAAATGTGCATGTTAGTACGTCCGGTGGCTAACGAATAGATGACACAGAAACAATGTTGAATAATATTTTTCCTCGACCTATAGAATATGATGTTGATGATAATGTCGAGGATGATATCGGAGATAAAAGTGGGGATGATATCGAAGTTGAAGCTGAAGAGGTAGGAGATGTCGAAAGTGCCGAAAATATTGATGATATGCATTCCTCCGTAGAAATAAAGCGAATAATGGAGCTACTAGAAGATATTATTGAGGTAATTTATGGGTTTGGTAAACCAAAACAATGTACTTACATGATGTTCATGGTTCGGTGGTGTCCTGCAAAAAAGCAAAAGGATTATTATGGATTTACACTAGTCAATCTCCATCGAGAAGTATATACGAATGAGAAATTTATTTTCGCAGAACAAACTAATCACTGCTTCTGCGTGAAAGATCTGAATGTCATGTCTGATTGGGTGGTTTTGTACAAGGAGCCAAGATCTGTTATTCTTCCTAATAACAATAAAAAAAATATTAAAGAAAATAAAGATAATTATAGTGAACCAATTGGGTCATCTGATGATATTTGGAAAGAATTCTCTTACACATAGAATGTGGCGCTGGATGTAGGTATGAACTATATATATTACACTGCATTACCAATTTTTAGCTTATCATAATAAAAACAATAATGCATTTCATAATAACATATCTCATGAGCATGTATACAATTTTTTCTTAACTATGTTAATAAATAAATTTGTAGATGAGGAGGACGAAGAGGCTCTTTGATCCGAAGGGTGATCGATCACAGAGTATCACCCTAGGTAGTGGTGTTGATGTACACTACCATCTCCGGATGCAGGTATAAAAATTAATTAATATTTTAATATATTTTATAAATTATTAGTTATCTAGCTCATAGTGTTCATTTATTACAGATGCGGGATATTCATCACTCGGCCCCTCTGATGCAACACCAGAACCATCCACCAATGCAGGTATTTAATATTTAATAATTAATAATGGTCAATTAAAATTTCATATTAATGATTCCCCTTTCTTATGTAGGTGCTTTTTGGACCCCGACATATCCATCATATACATTCCATACTGACTTGCGGCCGAAGACACAGGACTATCTTAGTTTACCCTTACCTCCAAACTCTCATAAGTCCAAGGCTGACTCAAGGAAGTACCACCCACGTGCTACGGGAAAGTTAGAGGAAATGCTTCATGTGTTGGAGACTAGGAAAGCTGTTGTACTCACAGCAAAAGAAAGAGAGATAACGAATGGTATATTGTATAAATACTTTTAATTTTCACATTTATATATTATATTATATGTTATCATGTTATTATTGTAGGCATTAAGCGAGATCGTGTAGAGAACAGACGTGACGGAGGTAAGCCTGAATCTAAACAACCCCCAAGATGAATGAGGGTCATAATTCGGTAGAATAGTTCTAATTTGCCCGTTGGTCCTTGGTCGACCTGATTGAATGCATATATTAGGGTTCTCGTGCATAGAGCGAACATTATCAACCTTTATTTTCATTTTTGAGAAATTACCTTTTGGCCTCTTTGTTTTGATGATGTTTAACAAATAATTTATCACTAATGTTGTTTGTCTAGTGTTTGTGTATTTCTACTTATTGTAGACAAACAACAATTTAGAGGATGGATGGACTAGAGCTTTCACGATCATATCCATTGGAGGATAGAAGGAATTAGTGGAATGAAGCCTATGCATACTAGTCAAGATCCAAGTTTAAGCTTCATCCACAACCAAGTCAAGCTACAATGAAGATCTATCAAGCTTGGGTAAATTAGTTTAGGGTTTATATAATGTGTGTTAATTCTGTAAGCTCAAACATACACACACACATATATATATTTGTGATTTTCCAAAATATAGGTGTTTTTATGCAAAATATTATGTTTATGGATTAAAGACTTATTTATACTATTTTCACATATTGTATAAGTCTATAAATCCTTTCTAAAGTATTTCAAAGTTTTGTTTAAGTCATTTTGACAAAATAAAATTTTAACATGTTCATACTTATGTGATTTTGCAAAATGATGAGATTTTACAAATGGTGAATGTAAATTAAAAATTTCTTTTGTAACATGCTCATTATCATGGTTATAATCATTTCCCAAAATTTTATATTTTTAAGAATTTATTTGATATTTTAAAGAGGGTTTAAAGTTGATTTTTACTGTTCATATGAGGTTGTGTGCATGTTATAAGTCTACTCTAAGTCGACTTATTATAAGTCTACTCTAAGTCGACTTATCATAAGTCTACTCTAAGTCGACTTGTTATAAGTCTACTATAAGTCGACTTATAAACTGTCTCTCTGCATGTGTTTTTCCTTCTGTCAAGTCGACTTGTGTCACCTGATAAGTCGACTTATATATAGCCGTTGGCATAGTAACGACTAGTTTCCAGCTTTGATTATTTTAATGTTTTTAAGGGTTTTGGTTGGATTTTTTGGGTTGTTTTCTTCCACCCTATATATACCCCTTTGTCATAACTATTTTCTACTACTAAGGGATGTTTTAAACAAGTTTTTAGAAGAGTTTAAGTTTTATTTAAGTGTGGGTTAAAAGTTTTAAGTTTGTGAAGATTGTTTCACAAGAAGAGGAGATCATCTTTGGTTTGAGCTTTCCACTTCACATCTCCATCTCTCTTATTCTAGAAAAGTTTTCTCAACTCAATTATCTAGCTTATTTACATTTACATTGTCATATTTATATTTGCTAGACTTTAATTGAGTTTGATTTTATTTTCTCATTGCTTAAACACACAACCACTAAGCTTATTGTATTTGCATACATTGTATAATTGGGTTGTGGGGAGTTGTAACAATTGAGAGTGAGCTTAATTGAGTTCTCATCTATTATAGAGAACAACTATTATTGTTATTTGAGAGTGTTGTAGAGTTTTTGGTTAGCTAGAAAATCGAGTGTGAGGAGTGAATGTTGATCGGTGAACGTTAAAAACCGACATTGTGAGGTGTAAATATTATTCAGGTGAGCGTAAAAAACCCGGTTGTGATAGTGGATTTCTCCCTGGGAGTAGGGAGTGGAGACGTAGGACAGAAGGTCCGAATTCTGTGATCATATTGTGTGTTTGCATAATTTATGTTGCCCTATCACAATTGTATCTTTAGTTTAGATTGTTTACCCTTGTGTTAGTTTATATATCCTTGCATATATTTTATCATATATCTCATTTCTAGGATATATCCATTTGTTCATATTTCATATTCTTGCACATAACTCTTTGTATATCTATCTTGCAAGAATAGTTCTTTAATAAGTTTTAATTAGCATAAAATCGGATTAGATTAGCATAAGACCCTAATCACCCCCCTCTATGGTCTAACATTACCATGGACCACATACGAGGCGATATGGACTGAGCTTATGGTAAGTACATATTGCTTTAGATTTTCATTTATTAATAATTAGTAATTAATATTAAATTATCCTTACTAAATGTATATGTAAATCTACTGGACTGCTTCTGCTTTGAAGACTTTGAGGAGGCTTGGAATTATGTGTTTAATGTCAAGGTTGAAGCAGTCCTCAAACAATGAAGGTATGAGATCAAACATGAAACTTATGGCAGGTATGAGGAGGACTGGCAGAGGTTTTTAAACCTCGATGACCGAGTTGACGAGATTCATTTCACGGCTCTCCTCATGTATTGGGACAGCGATGCCGCCAAGGTTAGTTTCATAAAAATTACTTTATAATTTTAAGATATTATTTCATTGCATATTTATTGAATTTTTTTAAAAGAATAAATCCATGAAAGGGGTCAGAAAATAGAAGAAAGAAGCCGCATGACCACCACTTGGGCTCACACTCCTATGCCAATCTGGAGGATGTTTATTTTTAGGCTACGACATATGTCATTTAAAGCTTTAAATGATCTTAATGCTTAGTGTGATTATGAGTGTGATAATTTATAATATAACAGGGAAAATCATTAATGCTGATACACTTGAGGGCAAAAGCGGCGTGTGGTACTTTCTGTGATAGATATAGGGGTGATGAGAAGAATCGGAATAAGATCAAGGTAAATCTCGAGTTGGTGATGAGACTGATACATATCTTGAGTAGTATTATTAACTCTATTTTGTTGTTAATATTATGAGAAAACAAGAACACAAATAATATGGTCTTTACCTTTAATTAACTATATATTTGTGCTTTAGAAGGGATTTGAGGCTGCATCCAAGGAGGCTGCATCTATGTACATTTCGCAGGAGGAGGATCAAACCGAGCCGGACCCTCACATGCTTTCTGCAGAGGAAAACATCACTCTCACACAGAACCTGATAGGTCATAATAGGTATGGATGGTAAAAATCAAATCAATTTTAATGCTTAGTTCCTATTTATATTTGTTTACCATTATTGAATTCGAGAGCAAAATTTAATATTTATTTCTTCCTAATAATAGGAGAGGAAGATATCATTTGCATAGTGTTGGAGCTTCACCCGACATAAGCGTGAGATCATCAACAACATCCTCCATGCCATCTACATCAATGAGAGCAGCCCCTAGCAGTTTCTAGGCTATGTCATTTGTCACACGTATCTCTGCGTATTTGATTGACAAGATTGACCCGGAGCTGCATATTCAGGTGACTAATAAGATGACTAGAGTTGCGCTGACAAAGAACTCGATGGACGATATCATGGCATGGGGTATGTTATACAATATTTAGGCGGTGTGATTCCTTATAGCGCGTATGGTGGTATCATAGGGATCATAAGCTCGATTGGTGATAATTTCGGCGCTAGAAAGAGCAACGCTCAGGTACCTTATTTGATCTTATATTTATAAATTCATTTTTATTTAATATGTTATCAAACACCACATAATGATTATTTAATTGAACATTCAGAGTGGAGATATTGGAGGGAGCAGCACTCATTCTCGCAACCGGGATAGAGATACCACCACCGCCGACGATAGATGAGTTTTTTTATTTTTAATGCAATAAGCAGCTTTATTTGTTATAACACTACATTTATTCATGTCATGTATCTTATCTTATTTATTTACATTATTAGTATATATGCAGTTGGATGTATATATTAGACGGAATTGGTTGATGTATATTTTGGATTGGATGGTTAGATTTGTGCATTGTGTTGGATTTGATTATATTTGGTTTTGAATGGAATTGTTATGAATTTTGATTATATTTGGTTTTGAATGGAATTGTTATGAATTTTGATTATATTTGGATGATTAGATGTATTCATGTGTATAGTATTTATTGGATGTATTCATATATTAAGGTAATTGTACAGGAAAATACAAATTGTAATTAATTTTTTTTTCTAAAAATATATCAACCTAGATGGAATTACATCTAGGGTGAGGAAAAATAGACACGTCTAGGTTGTCATAATCAACCTAGACGGAATTCCGTCTAGGTTGACAACCTAGACGGAATTCTTACTTCCGTCTAGGTTGACTTTCGTCTAGATTGATCAACCTAGACGGAATTCCGTCTAGGTTGCGTTAATATAGACGGAAGCAAATTAAACGGACCTAACTAGACGGATTTTCGTCTAGTTGAACTAACCTAGACGGGATTTGGAACAACCTAGACGGAAATTTCCATCTAGGTTGCTCGTTTTTCTACTAGTGAGTTAAGAAAATTAATTAGAAATATCAAATAAGTAAAATGCAAATTTGATGATACATAGGCTCCGATAATATATAACTTAAACATGAAGAAGTCAAGAAAACTGAATTCAAATATTTGCAACAACAAACAATATAACGTTGACCTATTTTAATTGGATGGGCTATTTTGACTATTTTCACTAGTAGAAAAATGAGCAACCTAGACGGAAATTTCCGTCTAGGTTGCTCTACTTTCCGTCTAGATTGGTTCACGTAGACGAAAATCCGTCTAGTTTGCTCTGTCTAGAATATTTCCGTCTAGATTGGGGCAAACTAGACGGAATTCCGTCTAGATTGACCAACCTAGACGGATATCAACCTAGACGGAAGACGGAAATCCGTCTAGGTAGCAACCTAAACGGAATTCCGTCTAGGTTGCTTCAACCTAGACGGAATTCCGTCTAGGTTGCTACTGTAGCAACAGTAGCAATCTAGACGGAGTTCGGTCTATATTGAAGCAACCTAGACGGAATTCCGTCTAGATTGCTCTGCTACAATGTTTTTTTTTTTTGCAAAAACTACGTTGCACGCTTTATAATATCACATGTACACAATATTGTACAACAGCAAATCATATTCATATCCAACACAATCGATCTAATTATATTTTAATATCAAATATAAATTTATAATACATATACTTGACTGACATATACATTTCTATATTAGTCTCTTAAATATGTCATATGTAGAAATTAATTCTCACATCTTGAGATTGCTATTATGTCTCCAAATTCTTAAGTTATTTTAATATCCCTCAAATTATATAAGTTTCAATTAGTTCCCACATTTCTTATAAGTAGTTTCAAATTAACTCGTCTAATTAATGCTTATGCTCTTGAATTGAGAGACCGACTTCAAAAAATAACTTAGAATTGGAGGACCTTATAGCAAATTAATTGATTTGAAGGATTAATTTAAAAAAAATGAAATATTTTAGCGACTAGTATGGAAAACCCAAAATTATATAGTGTATGTCCTTCAAATCAATTGGGATCCAGTCTCAGTTAATGTCCATATAGAGTTTTTCACGCATCAAGGTTAAGGCCTGTCATTCATATGCCACAAGTTACTCAAAGTTAAGACCCCCATATGTGCCAAACTCAGACTACCATATACTCAATGCTAATCATTAAAAAAAAAAACGTGTTATATAGTAGGAGTAACTAAAGAAGCATTTTGCCTTCACGCGATGCGTACTTGATATGATGAACACTTGTGCATAAAAAAATTATTAGCACCTTAATAATCTATATCAATACGCATATAAGCAGTAGTCACAGAGGTTAATAGCAAGAGAGGAGAAATTTGAAAAGGATATGTGAATTTGAAAGATTAGGGGTAGTTATGAAATTATATATAATTTTTTAGTTACTAAAAGTGAGGTAGTTATGAATTAAATTGTTGCTTTTGTTTTCCAAACTTGTCCCTCTATTAAGTTATAATTAAATTATTGAAAGTTGTACGCATACTTTTCGGTATGTGATTGGAATTTTATTAAAGGGTGACTAACATATGGGTAGAACACCAAAAAAGAGCCTTTCTTAAATAATAGTAATAGATAATATGCAGATTACCCGACTAATAATTTTCAAAAGAATTGCACTGGAAAATATTAGAATTCCAAAAATAAAAAAGCATAAGTTACTTGATTGGGAAAACAAATAATTTATAAAGGAAAATAAATGTATTTTAAAATTGTTGACTCTGAGATATATGTCCTTAGACCAGCTTATTTATTGAGACTTTTAGACATATATTTGTGTATTTGATTATAATGTTAAAAATAATGATAATGGCTTATGTAAATCTAGACTTCCTGTTAAGGGTTAAGGAAAAAATGTAAAAAAAATATAATGCTTAATGTATGTTATATCGTTTATTAATTATTTAGATATTTTATAAATACTAACAATTCATAATAACTTTAATACGAATCATCAAATTTTTCAAACATAACGTCACTATTATCAGATATAAAAATATAGTATCATACTTTCTTAGCAAAAGTTAGTTATATATGACTAACAACCATTCTAAAAAGTATCATCAAATATGTTAACATTGTTGAATTTAAGGCAATAAAAATAAGTCTAAAATAAACCAAACACTTCCAACTCTTGAGTTCTTGACTTCACAAAAATATTCAATTCCTAGTCAAGTTCACTATATCAACCAAACTAAACATGATTATATAACAATAGTAAGATATTTTGCATATACAGAGATTGCTTGCAAACTTAATTTCACAAAATCTAGTATTAACTGAAAACTAAAAACTAAAACCTAATCAAAATCAAGTAATAATTAAAAGTAATTATCCTTATAATAATAAAGTAATAACTAAAAGTAATTATCTCATTAGCACAATTAACCCACTAATTAATCTATGAACTCTAATTTTGTGGCAGATCTTAAAAAATTATGTTGAAGGATAAAGTAATGTAGCAATAGGCTTTGTATGATTTACGATAAATTGACAATATAAAATATTGGACTTTGGAAGGTAATTTTAGAATCACTATTTATTTAAAGGATATAATGAGATGCCAATACATAACTGAAAAATAAAAATTTTACCTCATAGGAGTCGCAAAAGCCAATAACCAAAGGAGTTTCAAAGGTAAGGAGCTAGGGTTTGTGTTGGAGGAGGCGAAAAGATTGCATATTCACTGTAGACGGTCAAAATGTATTTTTCACTTAGAATGATGATCAGCTTGGATCTAAGAAGTGAATTCTCATGGGCTAAACACTTTGAATGGGCCCAAAATCAAGCCCATAACAAGCTGCAGCGAACGTCGCCTAATGACTGAAGCGAACCTCGCCAAGCAGCCCACATCGACTTGACCTGACCAAGTCAAAACACAAGTCGACTCCCATGACAAGCCCCAGGCCGAGTCAAAAAGCATCATTGGTCGACCAAGCTTAGAGTCAAATTCTGTGTCAAATTCGAATGCATAAGCGAAGTTCTCCAACCAATGAACTTCGCCCATGTCAATCCAAGTGGACCAAGTCATCCACTTCTGAAGAAGGCTCACCCACGTCCACAGTGACCTTCGCCCATGTCTTCAGCAAACCTCCCCAAGTCCGCAAAGTTCGCTCAAATAGCTGTTTTAATATTATTTCAGGGGATTGAAAGCACCATATTACCACTAGGAAAGAATCCGAAAGGGGGTGAATAGGGTTTATGCTAATCTAATCGGGTTTATGCCAATTAAAAACTTATTAAAAAATATATCCTAGCAAATGAGATATGAACAATATATGTGCAAGGATATACAAGTAACACAAGGGTAAACAAACTACTAAAGTGATAGGGCAATATAAACAACAAGCAATTTGTAAAGGTGATATAAATGATAAGCATGAACATAAAGGAACGCCAATGACAAACACAAACAAATGATATGATCACGGAGTTCAGTCCCCAAACCTATGTCTCCGCTTCTCACCTCGAGGAGATCTCCACTATCACAACCGGATTTTCTACGCTCACCCGAATAATGTTTACACCTCACAATCAGTTTTCTAGTTCACCAAAAACTTTATAATCTCACACTCTTGCAATCACACTTTACACCCTCTAAGTGTTTATCTCTAGCTCGTGTCTCCCTCAAGTGTTAGGAATTACAACCTACCTCTAGGCATTACCACCTACCCCACTCCTCTTAGGACAACCTCGTCTCTCACCACACACTTCTCTCGGTGTACAAGTATATTATAAAGTGATCTTCACAATTAAGGCTCATAACTATAAATTTGTTCTCTATAATAGATGAGAACACAATATAAGCTCATACTCAATGTCACACAAAGCCCACAACCAAAATTATACTATGAATGTAAATATAATAAGCTCAATGATTGTGTGTGAACAAAGAGATTCAATAAAAACAATTAAACTCAATATGAAATATAGCTTATGAAATTAAGATCAAACATATAAAATGCTAGAATTGAGTTTAATAAAAACTTTTCTATAGATCAAGAGAGAGAGAGGGAGAAGAGTTGAATGCTCAAACACCAATGGATGATCTTTCTCAAGCTCTTGTGAAATTGTCTTCACAAACTCAAACTTGAAATTGCTTAAAAGCTTCTTAAACAAACTTAAACAAAAACTTAAACCATTGTTAAAACACTCTTAAACTTCTTTAAAACATTCTCTTGAATAATTTTTGGTCTGAGGTATGAAGGGTATTTATAGAAACCCCAAGACACAAGAAAATCAATGCAAAAAGACCAAAAACCCAAATCAGGACAAAGGCTAAAAAAACTAGCCGTTACAGCATCAGTTGACTGACGGCTTTTATCAGTCCACTGATGAGCTGACCGTTAGAAGCGTTTTTCAGCTCATCAGTCGACTAACGGACCTTATCAGTCAACCAATGACCTCATCAGTCGACTGGACAGTCAACCAAAACAAAACAAAAACTTTTTGATATTCTAGACGATTTCTTTAGTCGACTGAACACGTGTATTAGTCATCTGATAACACTGTATCAGTCTAATTAAAACAGTAAATCTGATTTTTAAATTGCCTTTAAAAATAGCAATTTTTTTTAAATTTATGAAACATTAGGAAATGATTGTAGACGTGATAATACACATGTTCCAAAAATCACCTCCCATTTGAGAAATCTCATCATTTTTAAAATAGTCCAAAACATGAAAGTGTATACATACTTGTTTTGACATGTTGACTACACCATGTTTTGAAACTTCATAAACTGATTTTATAGACTTAATAAAAGATGTATATTATGATTTTTAAGTCTATAAACTAGAATACACTATTTTCACATATAATCATGAAAAATATATATATATATGTATATGTGTTGTTCATTTTCATGTATATGTGG
>BQKN01040514.1:0-10304 GCA_022839385.1 Asparagus kiusianus | reverse complement strand
CTACACAACTTACAAATAAGTCCCTCACTAATACTAATATGTCAACAGTCATCATTAGTAGAGATGTGCTCTTTAATAAGAAAGCTTCATGTGATTGGAAAGAGAAACATGTCCAAGAAGATGTTATGATGGTCGAGAAAACTTCCTAATAAAAAGAAAGTGAAGAAATAAAGATTTACAAGAAGTGCGAATTCAAGCATCTCTAATTGCAAGCCCACCGACAAGTTCAAGCTCAAGTTCAACTCCAAACTCAACTACTATAAGAATGAAAAGTCTGGTGATTCTTACGGTACATGCAATTTCTCTGTGGTGGAGTCAAGTTGCTACGAAGAAGCCAAAGATGAAGAAGTGTGGAAACGAGCAATGAAACAAGCAATGCAATAGGAGATAAATGTGATTGAGAAAAATAAAACTTGGGAGTTGGTGGAAAAGCCCAAATATAAAGAAGTCATTGGCCTCAAGTGGATCTACAAAACAAAGCACAACGCAGATTATTCCATTCAAAAGCATAAAGCAAGATTAGTGGTTGTCAACTACCAGGAGTTGACTACAATAAAATAGTTACATTGGTTGCTCAACATGACACTATGACACTCATTGCCTTGGCGGCACATAAAGGATGGTCCTCACATCAATTAGATGTGAAATTAGCATTCGTGTTAAATGAAATATGTCTTCATGAACTTCATACATGTCATGTACTGTCCAGTTTCCAGTCAAACGCAATTAATAAACATGCATGAATAACTTGCTGACTATCTGTATTCAGTTTTCACATGAGGTTATGAGCATTATTGTTGGGGTACATTTATATTTGTATTCTGTTGGAACCCATCTAACATACTTTCACACATATGGCAAATTTGTATGAGGTGTTTTAAAGGTTGCACAAAGCGACATTAATTGTATGGATCATTGGTGTGAATGTTCTTTTGATCTGCAGTTTGTTATTTCATGTAAATGCCCTTTTTCTTAGCTGTAACAGCCTCAGTAGACTAAGTGCATTAAGTTTATTAGTTACTACAAACCTTCAACTAAACTAGATGGTATCCCATGTCATGAAAATCTCTTGACATCAGCGCCTTCAGAATAATAAATGTATACCAAGGTTTTTCTTTTTTCAGAAAGAGTAGCACATGACCACATGTAAGTCATTCATATTGTATATTTAGATTATACAACAATAGAGCACATATATATTGCTCTTTGATTAACATAGTACAAAGGTAGCACACAAACACGTCTTCAATGGAGAAACTGTAAGATGATTACGCACATAAATACCCCCCTCACATTCCTGAATCATGAGACTTGGTTCAATCAATTCTGCAATTGAACATGAGAAGAATAGGTTAGAAAGTACACTCTTAAGATAATTGTTTTTAGGAACTACTTTCAAAATTTGCGTTTTGGCAAGAAGTTGAACTGTAATGGGGATAATAGAATGGACACATTTTATCCCACTAAGAAAACATATCAAATTATGATTTTAAGTTAAAATATGCTCTCTTAATCTAGACTATGGATCCGAAATAACTCTGGATTTGGATAATGAGAGGATAGTTGACAAGGTAAAGCCAAAAATGTCATGGAGTTATAAGAAAGAAGATTTTAATAGTTTGTTGATCGTCTGACATACTTGGAGCAATCCAGATTGGGAGACACAGTGAAAGGCAAGGTGATGTTGCAGCTCCCTGGCAGTGCCTTTGCTGCTTCTATGTTAGGCTTGACCTTGGACACAACATTCATGATGCAACTGCATGCAGCCCTTCTATCAGATGTACTCGATGTAGCAGATGCCAAGGTTGTGACCCCATTGCAGCAAGCAGTTGATGGGCTCCCACTGCTGGTTGTTAGATAGCTGACACAGGGTGTCAAGTCCTTGAGAACATCACTGCACCCAATATCAGCCTCTGAGCTTTGGAAGAGCTGCAGTGAGAGAAGAAACAGACCAAGGATGGAAAAATATTGCTTCATGATTGGAAGTGTTTTGAACTTCAGGAACAAGCTTGGTTAGTTCTACTAGTTTTCTTGCTTTTTATAGATGTTCGGAGCAGTATGTGTGCAATAAAGGAGAAAGTTTGAATGATTTTGTTACTTTTGTGAAGTTGCACAGTTGATGCCACTGTCAAAGTCTGGTGAGAATTTTCTTGCATTTGTTTCTTATCCTAACATAGTTGAAGGTGACTAATAACTGAATCAAATTGCTCCATCATGCTTGATACAAAAGATGATAGTAGTACTGTGCCCAAGTCATATTAGATTCCGGATGCAATTTCTGAGCTAAGTTCATTTGTGATATCCATATTTCATTATGAAGCGAAATCTCAAGAACCGGATGCAAATCCTTATTATTTGGGGTTTCAGATTTGTAAGAACCAATCTAACAATATAGGTTCTAATTCTTGATATCCTAGATTTTGTATGTTTTATGTTTCATTACCATGAAATAAGTTGAAAATGTTTAAAATGACCCCATTTGTGTGTCTAGACCAGTTCAAGTACCAGTAGAAACACAAAATACAACAAGTGCTATCAGTTGGGCAGGTAGTTGGATGTTGCATTTCGTATTAGCAAGAAACTGACTCAGCCATACAAATCGATTAGAAAATAGTGGTTTGGTCACTGAAGGAAGAATTTCTCTTCAAACCTGATGGCATCAAATCCTACCTCACTTCATTTGATGTATTTGTTGTAGTTTTGATTGACTGTTACGTTCATTCTTGACCTTACAGGTTTAGAAATTGGTGAACATCAACAGTAACATAGTAGCACACCTTGGCTTTTAGTTTCCATCAGACAGGTGCTGAAGAAAAAAAAGGTGTTGGCAGGAACTCTGTGGGGAGATATGTATCAAGAAAATGATAATTATTCAAGGGTGGTAGACTGGTAGGCAACCTAATTTCTTAGTAGAAGAAACTTCAAATTTACACACATTAGTCTTCTGCCAACTGAAGACTTGATTAGCTTAAAGGTCATTTGGCACTGCGAAGACCCATGACTCTCAAGGCTTTTTTTTTTTTAAGTTGCTGACAACCTGAGTGAATGTGAGTGAGCTGAGGAGATAGGAGAGGATATTCAGGTTGTATGAACGAGCTCTTTAACAGGCCTAAATCAAGAAATATCTAGACCTACCCAGTTTCTCATTATTATGTCACATGAGAAGTTTCAGGGTCTCTACTTCGTAGATTAAAGGGGTTCTTCACTTCCATGAATTTGGTGGGATTTTGCAACTTCCTATTGGAAAAATGGAGCCCACAAGTATAAAATCCTGGAATTTTATCAAATCTTTTTATCAAATACACTATTTGGCTAGCATTTAGATTATAGGAATTTGGGGTTGCTACTTTGGATAGATGAATCAAGCGTGATCTATGAATTTTTTTTAATTTCAATCAGATATCCTCAAACAAAATTAACGTACAAGCAAACAAAATTTTAGTTAGATTTTGTCCTTCGTGCAAATCCTCTTCACTATCAATTGTAACAAGATCTTGGGTATAGGTTTTTTAAGATTTAACTTGTAATGAAAACCTTGGAGATGGAATCCGCAAACCAAACAATCTTTAAGATTGTGGAGGACCAATGACAACAACATTGACAAGCTGAAGAAGGGAATTACTCCTTTCTTAGTATCATTAATGGTCTAACTGATGCCGAATTGGGGAAACCAACATTTAGAGGGCGTTATACTCTAGTTTTGCTCTGTTTGAGGATGAAGAGGACAGAACATATAATCTTTTAAACTGATAACTAATCATCAGAAAGAAAAGCCCTAAGGCTTTCTTTCTGGGGAACATGTAGGGCAAAACCGGATCTACGGAAATCAGATTGTGCATGAGTGGAAACATCTTATGTCCAGGGAAGTCAGTATCGGTCAGATTCCAGCATCCATATTTAGAAAACAAGGGAACATTTTAACATCAATAGGATATCAATATTATTCTAGAACAATATTTTCTCTGTTGCAGCGACGAGATTTACAGACACAGAATATGTCTATAAAAGAGTGGAGAATAACAATACTGAATAAACACATTGAAGACAAATAGAACAAACACAAGGATTTAACGTGGTTCGGTCAGTATGACCTACGTCCACAAGCGAGAACAACAGAGAACTTCACTAATCACAAAAGAGAAGATTACAAAGGGAGATCACTCTAATATCTCACCAAACTCACACAAAGAAGAGAACACTCAAAGAAACTCTCTTTTCTTCTCTCTTCAAATCTCTCTTTCTTCTCTCTGTTTTGAATTTCTGTTCGATGCTCTAACCTTCACCACTCTCCTCTATTTATAGCCTTCAAAAGAATTGGTGAAATAATATTTTGGATTGCTGGAATGGTGTTTGGTTGGTGGAACAGTGTTTGGGTTTGGTTGGTCAAAATTTTGGATTCAAAGTCATATTTTACAAATCTTCACATTGACTTTGAATATAAAGATCTTTTCTTTTTTACTTTACTGTCTCGCCAGAAGCCCCTTACGGGCTTAACCTTCATTTTGTTAAATTCCAAGCAATTCGAGATAATGCTCAAACTTGAGCGAAGGTACGGGCTTCGTCATCATATCTGTTGGATTATCAGCAATACTAATTTTCTTAATCTTGATGACTTTAATTTCTCTGATAAAATGATACTTGATATCTATATGTTTGGTTCTTTCATGATGCATCTGATGCTTCGTCAAATGTATAGCACTCTGTCTGTCATAAAATACCGTAATAACACATTGGTGTAAGCCGAAATCTTCAACTAAACCTCTCAACCAAATGACTTCTTTCACTGCTTCTGTCACTGTCATATACTCTGCTTCTATGGTAGACAAAACAACTGTCGATTGTAGAGTCACTTTCCAACTAATGACACTACCTGAAAGAGTGAATACATAACCTATCAGGGATCGTCTCTTATCCAAATTGCCCGTATAATCTGAATCTGAATAGCCAAGTATTCTGCAATCTGAGTTTGTGTTCCTGCCAAAATATAAATCAATATTAGCTGATCCTCTCAAATATCTAAGTACCCATTTTACAGTCTGTCAATGGGCCTTTCCAAGCTTATCCATATACCGATTTACAACATTGACTGCATGTAAAATATCTAGACTGGTGCAGATCATAACATCCATATTGCTTTCAACTACACTAGCATAAGGAACACAATACATGTGCTGCTCCTCCTCAGTCTGAGGTGATAAATCTGTTGAAAGACGAAAATAAGCATCAAACGAAGTTTTCACAGGCTTAGCATCAAGCATGTCAAATCTCTCCAACACCTTCTGATGTATTTCTCCTGAGATAGGAATAAACTTCCTTCTCGCCTGTTCCTGTGGATCTCCATCCCAAAAATCTTCTTTGTTGCTCACAAATCCTTCATCTCAAACTCATGTTTGAGTTGAGATTTTAACTTGTTGATTTTTGACATATTATTAGCTGCAATCAACATGTCATCAACATACGAAAGCAAATACACAAAAAAAACCATCATTGAGCTTTTTATGATAAACACAACTATCATATTTACTCCTGAAGTAACTATGCACGAACATGAAAGTATCAAATCTCAAATATCACTGTCTCGGAGACTGTTTTAACCTTATAAAGAGATTTCTTCAACATGCATGTATGATCTTCTTTTCCTTCAACAATGAACCCCTCTGGTTGATACATAAAGATATGTTCCTCAAGCTCGTCATGTAGAAAAGCTGTCTTCACATCAAGTTGCTCAAGCTCCAAATTAAAATGAGCAATCATGACAAGCAACATGCAGATTGAGGTGTATTTTATAACTGGAGAGAATACTTCATTAAAGCCTACACCTTCTATTTGACTAATAACCTTTAGCTACCAAGAGTGCCTTGTACCTTACAGAATCTGTATCTGGAGCTCTTTTTTTTTCTTGAACACCCATTTACAGCCAATGATCTTCTATCCCCTTGATGGTTTCACTAACTCCCATGTCTTATTCTTGTGAAGAGACTTCATCTCTTCAGTCATTGCAACAGTCTAATTTGTAGCCTCATTGCACTAATAGCCTCATTATAGGTAGAAGGTTATGGAATCTTAATCGATTCTGCTATACTCAAAGTATAAGCAAGCATATCTGCATAGTATTGAGGAGGTCAGATTTGCCTTTTTATTTTCTCAATGGCAATATTATACTGTTACTCTTGCGGTGTATCAGCATCTGAAGTTGAACCTTCCGCAGTATCAACTGGTTCCACATGAACGTCCTCAAGCACTCTCTTTGAAGCTGAGCTCTCTAGCTCCACCTGCTTGCTAGATTTATTTTCAGTACCTGTAATGTCAATAACAAACTCCTTTTTCTGGTGAAGCATGGATTTCTCATCAAAAATGACATCCTTACTAATAATAAACTTAGGTGATTTGGGATCAGAACACCACAATCTATATCCTTTCACCCCAGTAGCATATCATACAAAGATAGCTTTCTTTGCTCTGGGTTCAAACTTACCATCATTAACATGAAGATAAACAGAGCAACCAAATACTTTTAAATGAGAGTAATTAGCAGGGGCACCAGACCATCTCTTATGGAGTCTTAAAATCAATTGCTATTTATTTATCAAATAGCAAGCTATATTGACTGCCTCGGCTCAAAAGTATTTTGACAAACCGGCATTAGAGCATGCACCGAGCTCTCTCTAAAAGTGTTCTGTTCATCCTTTCTGTAACTTTATTTTGATGTGGTGTATGCCAAACTGTACGATGACGTACAATACATTCATTTTTGCAGAACTAGTCAAACTCTGTACAACAAAACTCCATCCCATTATCGGTTCTGAGGCGCTTCACTTTCTTTCATGTTTGCTTCTCAATCATAACCTTCCATTGCTTGAAGGTTGCAAACATATCACTCTTATGCTTCAAAGAATACACCCAAACTTTTTTAGAATAATTATCATCAATATTAGCAGAAAACGAACTCCACCTTTCAATTGAACCTGAGAGGGACCCTAAATATCTGAATGCATATAATCTAAAGTACCATTGGTTCCGTGGACACCGGTACTAAAGAAGACTCTATGGTGTTTACCGAAAACACAATGCTCATAAAAGTCTAGTTTGCTAGTTTTTTGATCACAAAATAGACCTTGTTTGCTCAATACATCTAGTCCTCTCTCACTCATATGCCCTAACCGCATATGTCATAAATGTGTCGTGTCAAAATCTGAATCCTCTGAGGATGATACTACTGCAGCACCTGTCACTGCACTGCCTTCAAGGATATATAGGATACTTATCTTCTTTCCTTTCATCACAATAATAGAGCTTTTACTAACTCTCAAAACTCCACCTTCAGCCGAAAACTTAAAACCATTTGAATCAAAGGTGGCTAAAGAAATGAGGTTCTTCTTTAACTTTGGTATATGTCGGACATTGCTCAATATTCTAACAATACCATCATGGGTTATAATCTTAATTGATCTGATACCAATAGCCTTGCAAGACATGGTATTTTCCAACAAGACATTCTCACCATCAATAGACTGATATGTGACAAACCAATCCCTATGCAGACACATATGGTAGGAACAACCCGAATTAAGAATTCACTCATCTTGTGAATGAGTATTAATACTAACTAAAGATTTTTCATGTGAACTAGAAGACTCTTCAGTTACATGGCAACTAAAAGTTTCACCTCCTCAGACTTTGACTGTGAATTATCCTTTGTTTTAAACGCTAGACAATTAGGTTTTATATGCTCAAACTTGTGATAGTAATAACATTCAATATTTTTCTTAGTCTGGATTTTGATCTAGACATGTTTTTAGATTTGCCTCTACCACTAACACCCTTTTCAGGACGATCACGAGCGAATAAGTCTTCAACTTGATTCTCTCCTCCTACGACAGATGCTTTTTGCCTTAACTCTTTTGAGTGTAAGGCTGATTTGATATCCTTCAAAGAAAGTGTCTCTCTACCGTATAGCATGCTATTAACAACATTCTCATAGGAAGGAGGTAATGAACATAACAAAATAAGGGCTTGATCTTCTTTATCAATTTTAACACTAATATTCTTTAAATCTATAAGAATAGTGTTAAGTTCATCTAAATGGTTTTTAATCCGCATATCTTCCTTCATGCGAAGGGTGAAGAGGCGTTGCTTCAAGTAGAGCTTATTCGTTAGAGATTTCATCATGTACAAGCTCTCAAACTTGAACCACAAACCGACGACGGTATCTTCATTGGCAACCTCCCGCAGGACCTCATCGGCCAAACAAAGCTGTATGGTACTATGCGTCATTATCGCTAGCTCTTTTTTCTCATCATCGGACATAGATTCTGGTAACTTATCCTTTCCGGACAAGACTTTGAATAATTCATATTGTACTAGGAGAGCTCTTATTTTTACTCTCCACAAACTAAAGTTGTTTCTCCCATCGAATTTCTCCACTTTGTATTTTGCAGAAGACATCTTGAAGCCTACTGGAACAATAACCGTAATTGTGAACAATAACCGTAATTGTGAGTAGTAACGATACTTATGAATAGTACCGTACTCGTGAATAGTATCCCGTGCCTTTAAAGAGTAAATGATAATCTAACTTATTTTATGATATGGAAGATCCACTTTTAATGACAGCCACAGAGCATACAATAAGCAGATACACACACTCTAAGCCAGACTTTGATACCAGTTTATTACAGCGACGGGATTCACAGATACAGAAGATGTCTATACAAGAGTGAAGAATAACAACACTGAATAAACACAGTGAAGACAAAGAGAACAACACAAAATGATTTAACATAGTCCGGTCAGTATGATTTACGTCCACGGGCGAGAACAACAGAGAACTTCACTAATCACAAAAGAGAAGATTACAAAGGAAGATCACTCTAATATCTCACCAAACTCACACAAAGAAGAGAACACTCAAAGAAACTCTCTTTTCTTTTCTCTTCAAATCTCTCTTTCTTCTCTCTGTTCTGAATTTCTGTTCGATGCTCTAACCTTCACCGCTCTCCTCGATTTATAGCCTTCAAAGGGGTTGATTGAATAGTATTTTGGGTTGGTGGAATAGTGTTTGGGTTGGTGGAACAGTGTTTGGGTTTGGTGGGTCAAAATTTTGGATTCAAAGTCGTATTTCATATTCTCAATGACTTAATAATACTCCAACAATTTGTGTAGATTCTAAACAGAGCTGCAGGCACAATGATTCTGCTTAATTATGAGCAGACTTCATAGAAAAAAATGATGACGCTGCATTTGCAACCATCCCATGCAATGTACTGGAATCTTGAGGAAATAAATAGTCTCGATTTCTAGGAGATGGCTTTGTCAGGATCAGATGATCTTTGTGGATTGAAATGTGCGGGAGTCGTTCAAAAGGTAAAAAGTAGTAACATAGAAACCAAAAATAAAAATTTGCTCTGTTTCAGTGTACTGGCAGCACTCTGTTGTTGTGGATTAAGCTAAAGAATATAGGGTAATGTGCTGCTACCAACACCAATGAAATGACACTAGTCAGTGTCAAGCCAACTAGTTTTGCACCTAAGAGGTTATGTTAGTAAAAGTTTTGTCCCTTTTGTGCTTTGATATCGTAGAAGTTAGGAAAGAGAGAGGAACAACTTTTCTTGATCTCAATCAGGAGGCGACCTCGAATACTACCACGTACATGAGAAGATACATGAGCAAAGAGTTTGTCATAGTCTCTGCCATTGCATAAAAATCTGAAGTTGTAGTGGAAGTTGAGAATTATAATTTTATATTCTAACATATACCCATAGGTTGAGAGCCCTGTCATGTGTGAAAACCTACACTCACGTAGCAATATCAAATTTTTTTAACATCTGCTTAAAACTCATGGCCAAAAAGATTCGAACATGGGTTGGTTTGAGACCATGTCAAACTCTGCCACTGCACTAAAACTTTGAAGTTGTAGTGAGGGTTGATGGTCATAACTTTACATTCTAACATAGTTTAGAACCTATTAATTAAATAAAAAATAATTACATTGGGAGTGAAGGGACATTTTTATCTTCGCTCAAAGGCATCATGGGAATCTGACTCTGTTTATCATAAATATGCTGACTCTGAATTAATTCGGTTTACAAACAATTAATTATTAAATCATGGAGAAAGCATTCTTTAGTAATTCGATTGCAAATTTTCATTTTGGATTATTTCAATGACCCAAGCTGATGCAACCTGACTGATAAGCAGGGCCGTCTCAAGCATTTTTGAGGCTCTAGGCAGAGAAAAATATTTAGGGCCTTAACATTAAAAAAAATTAAATATTAGTTTTTAAAAAATAAATTTTATATAAAATT
>BQKN01040504.1:0-13128 GCA_022839385.1 Asparagus kiusianus | reverse complement strand
ACCGAGCCACCACTTGGTGGCTCGGCCACCGAGCCACCTTGGTGGCTCGGTGAGCCACCTGAGCGGCTCAGTTTTGACTGAGTCCTCCAAGTGTTTGTTGTTTTGTCGTTGTGTCTGTTTTTCGGTTCTGTGGTTGATTTATTCAGACTTGATTCGTTGACCTGATTTGGCAGTAAATCCGAATCCTGATTTGGCAGTAAATCCACTTCTGAGTTCGAGTCCGAAACTGATCTTGATTCGATCTTGATTCGTTCGAGTCCGCTCTTGGTTGGATGACTCGTGGATTCCTCAACCCGTTAGCTTGATTCCGCACGCAAGTGGATTTATTCCGTTGTTTGCGTGCGGTTCGTTAGCCTCGTTAATCCGCTTCATCGCGTATCATTTGGCTTCGGTGTTGTGGACTAACGATCGTGTTTGCATACGTTACCCGATGGTTGGTTTAACGTCGTCGAGCTATGTTAAGGGACCTATAGGCAGTTTTATATGCCTACAGATACCCCCTCCAAAGTGTTTCAGCCTCGTTCTTTTATAGAAGAGTCTGGAATACTTTGGATATGATTGTCCCATCCTTCAATCGGTTATGACGGGACATTTGGAATGGCTTCTATTCTTGATTCCTTCAGTCCTCCAGGCTATTCGGTGCTTTGTCGAATGTCTGTAAGGGTTCTGGTGCTGCATTTATTATCTGACAGTCTGTCGGAATTTTGAACTTGAAGTCGATTCTCGATTTCCTGACTTTTTAGCTCGAGTTTGCTGTTTCAACATAGAACTGACCATCGATTGTCGGTGTTGAATCTTCATTTGCAACACATTGTCCGGCGTTTGAGCTTCCTTGTAACGCGTTATCCGGCGTCCAAGCTTCATTACGACGTGTTGTCCGGCGTTTGAACTTCCTTATGACGCGTTGTCCGGCGTTCGACACAGTTTATACTCGTACGTCTTCTGGAGTATACACAGTTTAAGCTCTTAAGGAATTGGAGCGTGGCAAATACTTGAGTCACGAGACCAATCTTTGGAATTGATGCGTCAATGACTCGTATTTATAGAATTTTTGGCAAATTCTCAGCCATCAACGGGTTTGATGAGCCTTTACCGACTACCGTTTGAGTCGGGCTAGCATGCGGATTGTTCAAGTCCGTTCCACATGTGACGTTAAGCTAAAAGAGTTAACCCTTTTAGTGCTACGATATTGAATACGTAGACTTCGTCTTTCTCCTATGAAAAGACTAAACAGCAACGTGTATTAGACGTTGACTTAGGATTTTTGGAAAATCCTCAGCCTTCAACGGATTTGACGTGCTCTTACCGACTACCGTTTGAATCGGGCTTACATGCGGATTGTTTTAGCCCGTTCCGCATGTGACGTTGTGCTAAAGGAATGAACTCCCTTAGACTTTGTGCTATGATGTTGAATACATAGGCTTTACCATTTGTTACGGGAATAGGCTACCCGGCGACGCGTGTTAGGCGTTAACTTTAGGGTTTTTGGCTAACCCCCAGCCTTCAACGGATTTGATTAGCCTTTACCGACTACCGTTTGAGTCAGGCTAGCATGCGGATTGTTTAAATCCGTTCCACATGTGACGTTGTGCTAACGGAATGAACTCCCTTAGACTCTTTGCTACGACTTTGAATACGTAAACTTCGCCATTGTTACGGGAATAGGCTACCCGGCAACGTGTATTAGACGCTGACTTATCCTTACTTAGGTTTCAGGATAAGATATCCCAGAATCGAACTCTGGTGTCTTTTTCTACGGAGAAAGACTAAACCGGCGGCGCGTGTTAGGCGTCGGCATATCCTTTCTTAGGATTCAGGATGAAATTCCTCATGCGTGTAAGGCGTGGATTTTGGTGTTATTAATAACAACCTGCCACAATGTTGAATATGTGGGCGAGTGTTCTTTTTAACGGTTAAGAACTAACCGGCGGCGCGTGTTAGGCGCAGACTTATCCCTGCTTAAGTTTTGGGATAAAATACCCCAGAATCAAACTCTGGTGTCTTCTTCTACGGAGAAAGACTAAACCGGCAGCGCGTGTTAGGCGTAGACTTATCCCTGCTTAGGATTCGGGATAAACTTCCTAGGATGAATCCTAAATTCTTAGAAAAGGGTTGGTGTGGGAAAGGAAGAATTTTATATTCTATTCCTCGAACAAGGAAGGAAGAATTTTATATTCTATTCCTTGATTCTGGAAAGGAAGAATTTTATATTCTATTTCCAGTGCAAGAAAGAAACTAGAAGTGGGATCTCCACTCCGAGAATCCGGACAGATTCAAATAATCCTAACTGTTGGAAGGTTTGATTACCGAATTAAAGGTGAATTCCTCGTTTATCAAGAATGAATTGTGGTTTTGGCCCTAACTGTAAGAAGGTTTGACCAAGCGGGAGTTTGAGGTGACCCTAACTATAGGAAGGTTTGATCACTTGATTTGAAAGTGGACCTCTCGTTCATTGGAGGAATCGAGAGGGGATTTTGGTTGTGATCCTAACTGTAGGAAGGTTTGACCAAGTGGGAGGTTTAAAACGATCCTAACTGTAAGAAGGTTTGATCGCTCGATCTGTGGGCCTCTCGTTCATTGGAGGAATCGAGAGGGGATTTTGGTTGTGGTCCTAAGGTTTGACCAGGTAAACGGTGGGTTTAGTGCTTATCACTTTATTTGTAACGATCGGGTTATCCCTAAGAAAATTACATGTAACATTCTTTCAGGAACTTCCCGTTACATGAATTATCCACCCCCAGCTTTTCTTGTGAAACTGGGTTTATCATTGTATCGGCTGCATGATCGGGTTATCCTTAAGAATACCACGCATGGCACTTTCCAGGAACTTCCCGTGGAAGAAAGGAAATAGTTTAGACTCATATACCTATTGGAGTATCAGGGAGCAGTTTAACCTCTTATACCGGTCGGAGGATTGAGAAGCAGTTTATACTCATATACTCTTCGGAGTCTTAAGAAGCAGTTTATACTCTTATACTTATCGGAGTGTTCATTCGACTTAATTGAGCGATATAACGCCGGCTTCAACCAAGGTTTGGATGCTATTCTTGAGAGCAAAACAATCCTTGGTGGGATGAAGGACCTTCCTGTGGTACGCACAGTACCTTGGATCCGCAGTATTATCAGCTTCCTCCTGATTTGCGATAGGTGGTAGCTTAATCTTTTTATTTTCAAGGAGGGATTTGAAGATGACTGGAACATCTTCGTCCTTGAAGGAGTACTCTTTTTGGAGTCTCTGATCCGAAGTCTTTTGTTGTCTCCGGGGTTGTTGTTGCGACGTTTGATTAGCACCAACGGCCGCTGCAGGTGTCTTGCCCTTACCACGGGAGGCGAAGTTAGAGTTCGGAGGATTAGTTGTTGATTGACTCCTCTCGGCCTTCTTCCTTCGGAGGAAGCGTTCGGCTTGTTCACCGCGCACCTTCAAGTCTTTCCAAGTGTTGGATGGTGCTGTCCCCATTGCTTCCAACACGTCCAATGCGAGGTTGTTGTGGCAAGTCTGGAGGATGAACTCCTCAGTGATCGGGTCCCGACAGTTCATCGCCTTGTTCCGGAACCTTTTGACGAAGGTATCAACTAATTCCCCGTCTTTCTGTTTCTCGTCAAGCAACGACCCGATGGATATCTCGGTGTCGTCGTCGAAGAAGTTGGTAAGGAATTTAGTCTCCATGTTGTCCCAGCTATTCACGCTTCCTGGCTTGAGGCGGCGATACCAATCGAAGGCGGCTCAATGAAGAGTGCCAACGAAGGACCGTACCATCAGAGGTTCATTACCAGAGATAACCCCCAGGTGTGATTTGAAGTAAATCAAATGTTGAGTGGGTGAACCCTTCCCATCAAACGGCGTGAAGTTGATTAAGTTGAACTTCGCCGGATACGGGATCGATTCCCATTCTCTTGGGTATGGACAAGGAATGCCCGTCTTCTTTATCTCTTGAGCGGAAATCAACGTATTGATTTTGCTCTCGAGATTTTTGATCTTCAAACTTTCACCTGTATTTTCGTTAGCACGACTCTGAGGTGGAAGTGTGGCGTTATGACTAGCATCCTCGATACCACCCCCTGCATTGACGGGAGGATTATTAGCATTGTGAGCTTCATCCGCATGTGCGTCCTCGTCTTCCTGATTAACCTGGTTACGACGAATTGGTTCGCCTTGCCGGTTTGTCAGTGCTTGGATCTGTTGGTCATGCATTTCTCTCATATTCTGCATGGCCATCTGCATCTCGAACCTGAAGCTCTCCTGTTGTTTGGCCATGGCTTCTTCGAGCATCTTGGCCACTTGTTCCGCGCTTATCATAAACGACTCGCGGGGTTGTCCTTCGCTGGACACTGTGTTATCTGATGCGACTGGAGAGCCAGCATCCGATTCTTCATCTTCTGAAGGCAGTCTTGTCCGAACCCTACCATATGTTGCACGAATGATAGCTCCGGACTGTAGACGAGTTACACGTCGGGGTACCTCTGGAATCACCTCGGGATTGTCCTGAGCCGATGTTCCCTTGCTGGTCATATTGGTGGTGACCCTCAGAAATTCTCCATCTTTGACCACCGTTCTTCTTCGTCGGAAACGCCTAGGCCTTGATTTTGGCGTTTTGGTACTAAGCCTTTCGAAAACTGAAACTCTTTTGGGGACTGCCTTGATGCAGTTGCACTCAGACAATACCGCCCGGATGAGTTTGGAATAGGGGCACTGAGTTTCTGGTTTTTGAGGACTCCTTTTTCTGGTTTTACTCATACCCCCAACACGATAGTACAACTCGTCAGTTTGAAGGTCGGAGTAACCTATCGTGTGTTGGCATGATTTCTCAGGTATAACGCTGTCATCATCAGATGACAATGTTTCCTTCTGAGGATGAACTGCCTTCTTTGGGCTCTCAAGAGTCACGCGTCTCGAAACATGCCTTTGTGGGCGTGAGTTTTCGGCGGGCTCCTGGACTTCAATGCGCAAACTGGTGCGCGTAGTTACCATGATCTCTTTGTCATGTTGAGGGTTGCGGCGACTCCCAGCATGTTGAGTCGTTCGGGGCTTCTTCATCGGGCCAAAACGTTCTTGAACTGGAGCTTTGGGAAGTGGACCGAGGCGCTCCAAAACCGACCTCCTTCTCCGGGATGGTTCGGGAGGTTGAACTTGCTTTGAAGGCTGCAATGGTTGTTCCTTAGCCTGAGTCGCCACTTCAGACTTCGGCTTCCATACTTGGCGGGTTGGTGGCGGCTTCTTGGCCACTTCCTTCTGTAGTCTTCTACGGGCTTCTTGGACTTGAGTCCGTGCCTGCGCTGACAGCGCGCGGCGCTAGCGAATGCGCTCCTCAAGCGTCGAACGATTCCACTTGATACGGATCCATTCCATCGTTGGTGGCTTGGAAGAGCTGTCGTTTATCGGTTGTTGAGGCTGTTTGCCTCTTCTGTTCTTCAGATCCGCCTTGTAGCGGATTCCGTCAACGGACTCCATTGCCTTCGCGAATTGTCACGCCAGGCGTTGACGTCGCCTCTGGCGGTCTCTCTTTGAGAGAGTCACCACGCCCTCAGCGGCGGAAGAGTCGGCCAGAACAGATCTGACCTGGTTGGAGGTTGGTGGAACCTCACCCGAT
Source organism: Asparagus kiusianus (assembly GCA_022839385.1). NCBI lineage: Eukaryota > Viridiplantae > Streptophyta > Magnoliopsida > Asparagales > Asparagaceae > Asparagus > Asparagus kiusianus. The sequence goes on along the minus strand of BQKN01040504.1, from coordinate 7,540 downwards.
GCAACTTTGGCATCAATCGGGGTGAGATCTTCATTGGTATTCTCTACTTCTTCATACCAACGAACTTTTCTCCTGGAGGAGAACTTCTTGGACTTGCGGGGGGAGGTGGATCCGGACGAGGATGACAGGTACTCGAACTTTTGCTGGTCGAATTCATACTCGACCTCCTCCTCGACCGGGATTGAGATCCGTGGCTGCGACGCTTTGATCTCGGCAGCGAGATCGATGGCTCCCACTGTGGTCGCCAGATTGTTCGCAGGAAAAATCGTAGCTTTCATTGAATTCATCGTACCCTTTAGTAATAGTTTATCAGTTACAAAGATCCGGTCTTTTTATAAGATCCGGTTTACAACGAAATCAAAAAAAGAAATAAAAATTACAACCTTTTCCTTCTATGTCGAACGAATCACGAGCTCCTGTTTTGTGGTCACTCGCTTGCGTGGGTTCTTTGCCTGCGCCGGGGTTTATCCGTGGACCACCGCGTGATCTAGATCCGGTCGGATCTACACAGTATAACGGGTATTATTTCGCCAAGGAAATAATAGTCGGGGGGATTAGTTCACCAAGGAAATAATCGCCCGATTCTCCGGATCAAAGACCAAGCTTTGATCTGGAGGATGATTGTGTAGATCTGAGATCCGATCCCTCTCGAACTCTTGCCTTATTTGGCGTTGACGATCGCCGAGCACCGGATCTGGAAGAGCAAGTCCTCAAAATCCCAAAGCTTCAATCTTTTTTAGTTTTGAGCCTTGAATCCAGCAGAGCTTCGCCTCCAAAATTTGCAACCCTTGAAAATGAGCCCCTACTCTCCTATTTATAGCCTCTCTTTACTGTGCCCGGGCACAGGTGGCTGAACCACCTAGCCACCTATAGGTGGCTCGACAACTGTAGGCTGTCTAAAATTTACAATAAGATAGCTGACTCCCCATCAAACACTGATGCGGAAAGTTACAATCGGACGACTTCCAGAAAGTTATAATTTGGAGAATTCCAGGTAGATCGGGGAAGGTTACAATCAGACGATCTTCACGACAACAACATGGCTGAAATTACATTAGCAACTATTAGGGATGCTGATGAGCAGTGTAATAATTTTTAGAAAAGCAGGAAGATCTAGAGAGCTGTGGGCAAATATTCGTCATGCTGAGAAGCACACGATCAAGCTATCTTAGTGAAGATTGTGACCTACAGTTGATAGAGTGTTATTGAGATGCTTCAATTATCACAAATGGCTTGAATAGGACCTTCTTGATTGGTCATTGGTGTCATCCATATATAAAGACAGAGAAGACATTCACAGCTCACAATCGCTGCCCAACGCAGCTCCATCGCTGCCGAACGCGGCTCGTCAACCGTTGCTCAACGCAGCTCCATCGCTGCCGAACGCAGCTCCATCGCTGCCGAACGCAGCTCCATCGATGCCGAACGCAGCTCACCAGCCGCTGCCCAACGCAGCTACATCGCTGCCGAACGCAGCTCACCAGCCGCTGCCCAACGCAGCTCCATCGCTGTCGAACGCAGCTCACCAGCCGCTGCCCAACGCAGCTCCATCACTACCGAACGCGGCTCGTCAACCGTTGCTCAACGTAGCTCCATCGCTGCCGAACGCAACTCACCAGCCGCTGCCCAACGCAGCTCCATCGCTGCCGAACGCAGCTCATCAGCCGCTGCCTAACGCAGCTCCATCGCTGCCGAACGCAGCTCACCAGCCGCTGCCCAACGCAGCTACATCGCTGCCGAACGTAGCTCATCAGCCGCTGCCCAACGCAGCTCTATCGCTGCACAACGCAGCTTGTCACAGCAAGCTTTGACTCATTCAAACGTGATTGTAACAACTTCGAAGTTGTTCTCTACCCACGATATAGGGAGTGGTTTACGTGGGTTGTTACACCCGATTAATGGGGTAACTAATCCCCCACTTAGGCGCGGATTATGGGGGCGGTTATACCCCTAATCCCCCTATAAATATCAACAAACTCAACAGAGTTAGAGAGATTTTTTGGGAGATCGGATCTTGGAAGGCTTAGATCGGATCTTTAAGAGAGAATCTGAGATAGAGAGTGAGAGAATCAACTCTTTATACAGTCTGGGGAATCAACATCCATTGAGGAATCCAGATATTACATATTTGGCTAATTAACCGAATTATTTTCGGTTCAAACAACTCTTGTCGTCAGAGTTGGTTACTCGTTCTGAGCTACAATACTCGACAAGAGTTATCAGTTACACAAGGTCAGTTGTTCCAGCAAGTTGAGACGTTTGGATCGTCAACGAGAAGCAAATTCGACGTGAGCACTCGAAGGAAGCATCTCATCGCCACCGTGAAGAACCCAGTTTTAAACAAAGGAGAAAATTAAATTTATTTTCTTCTCTTTTGTACCCCGGAATTCAAATTGTAATCGAGAGTTGAGAGAGTTGTAAACATTCTTTTTCTAAGCGGTTAGAGAGAATAAATCAAATACAATTCTTTCGTTATTTTCTTGTTGTTACAAAATTTCCACCAAACAAAAGATGGCGACTCTGCTGGGGACTACCTTTACCGACGAAGAAGTGGTGGTGCAATCTGATGCTCACCTCGCTGGAACGACCATTGAGACCCTTGTAGTTGAATTTGATCAAGCCAAATATGAGGAAGCTCTTTCCTCTGGATCATTGAGCCCCAAAGTCAGGCGCAACATCCAGAAAGCCTCTAAAGAGATCCAGCTCGCTGCAGAGAAGCCGAAGAAAGCCCTCTCCTTCGGCCAAAGCCTCAAACTCGCTCTGCAAGTTGAAGATTCTACACCCGCGTCAAAACAATGTGTGGTGGGTAGCAAAAGACCGCTGGTAGAAGAAGATTCGACCACTGTCAACAATGACGCGGCTAAGGCCCAGAAGCAGGCCAAGAAGAACGCAGCTCGAAGACGGAGGAGATCCATCCGACGAGCGCATCTTCGAGAAAACCGATCCTCGGTTCAAGGCAAAGATTGCGTTTCCGAAACCTCGCCCAAAGGTTGCGTTCCTATGCCAGAACGCATGCTTCGCGGCAATGAGCCCAATTACGAGCCGCGAGTAATACAACTTAAACGCGACCCTCAGTGGTGCGTTGTCCCTCCGAAATGCAATACCATTAAGAACGCACCAGATGAGTGCGTCCAGATAAAACAAGACCCCAAGAGGTCTGTTTCTAAACGCAGGCTCAAGCCTGATGTTCCCAAACCACAACGCTCCTGCGTTTCAACTTCAGGACGTAATGTAGTCCGAGAGGGACAACATGGGTTGAAGATTCATGTGCAGTAAGAACCAGTCTCACCCAATCAAGGATAGGGGGTTGTATCCCCGTCAGATAATTCTCGAATTTCTGATTTGCGAGAATTACTTTCTAGAAAGAACCCAACACAACAATCAGCTCACTCATGTCATTGTGAGAAGATCATTTCAACAGTCCTCTCCGAATGTCAATGTTGTGCGCCTGAACCTCGCAGATCTGTATTCGATAGACTGGTGGACGTTGTAAGACCTACCAAAAGATGACGTCATCAGAAAAAGAGAGTTTCTAAAACCGAATACCCTCAGGTCACCATCAATATGACCGGCAGAGGGAAAGCCCGGCATCCTAGCCCCAACGAATCTGAAAGAAGCCATTCCCCGACTGTACGAGAAATCTACGACGAGTTTGAAGGAGTATATCGATGTACCAGGACACGGACAGGAGCCATCTGCTCGGTTGACTACCAGAAGTTGGCCAAAGGAATTACTTCTGATGATGAACATTCGGCAATTGTCGAGTCTCAATCCTCAAGCTCTGTTGGAGTGCGAGAAGTCTCCGCTTACATGACTAATAATCCCGAAGATTTAGCTAAAACAGTTAATGAACACCACGTTATGCTTCATGCACAGTAAGAGACACTCCTCCAAATGAAGGATATTTTGGCCCAGCTCCTTGCCGAAAGGGGCCAAAAACCTGAGTCTTCTCGGAAGACAACTTCAAAAGGAAAGCAAAAAGCGCACGAACATTCAGATCGCGAAACTCACGACCTAGAATCCTCCTCTGAAAACGAGAAGGAGACAGAGAGAGAGTTGCACCCTCAGTCCACCAAGGTAGACGAGCTAGAAGCCCGCCTTAATGCAATGGCTAATAGAAGTGAGCTTCGCGAAGAAGGAGTGATACGGCCTTATCCTGCAGAGTGGGATACAGCCCCATACCCACCAAAGTTCAAGGCTCCAACCTTGCAACCTTTTGACTGCACCGGATCACCGAATCAGCACATCTACTATTTCAAATCACAGACTGGAGATGTAGTGGCAAATGATGCCATCTTGACCCGACTATTCATCGGTACCCTTAAGGGTGTAGCCTTTGAATGGTTTATGAAGTTGCCTGCTGGCTCTATTCAGAAATGGATAGACTTGGAAAGGCTTTTCTTAGCAAGGTTCTTCGAAGATGACACGGAGGTCTCCGTCCCGACTCTTCTCGCCACCAAACAGAAAAAGGGAGAGTCCATCAAAGCCTATGTGGAGAGGTTCCGTAGCATGGCATTGCGATGCCCATCAGGTATGACCCAATCAACTCTAGTTGAAACTTGCAGCACAACCTGCAGACTCAGCTCCTTGCCCAGATGGGGGTAGCAGAATGTCGTTCATGGAGACAGCTGGTGTCACAAGGAGAGCAAGCCGAAGAGATTGTTGCTAGAATTAAGGCTGAAGAGGAGCCACAACCTAAGCCGCAGCAACAACGCAATCAGAATAATGCCCAGCGGTCTAAGGGAAAGGAAACTCTAGCAGCTGATTACACGCAAGTACCACCACCCACTAAGCAAGGCAAGGCACCGAATCAGCAAAGGACACCCAAGCAATATTCGTTCAAGGAAGAGCATGTGGACACCCTGTTCCAGTTACTTTGAAAGAACAACAAGCTACAGTTGCCTGAAATCAGGAAGCCGGATGAAGCAGGGAAGGTAGATGACCCCAACTACTGTCGTTATCATAGGTTCTTGGGACATCCTACCAGAAAATGTTATGTGTTCAAGGACATCCTGCAAAATCTGGTGAACGCAAATGTGCTCACATTAAAACCCGAGCAAAAGACTGTATCTACAAACATGATAGCAGTCCAGTTTGGTGACTTCCCTCCAGTGGCAACCGCGAATGGTGTGGTCCCCATTCCCAAAGGGGAAATGCACTTGAAGAATACCGACATGCATAATCAGAAAGACAGGGGGTTGATACCCCTCACTACCCCAAAAGGAGAGGTCATGTGGGTTCATCCCAACTTGATTAAAGATCGACAGTGGACGAATACCTCGTCCAAGAAGAAAAGAGACAAGGCCAAATCATCCAACATGATTAGCCCCTCCATGACTGAGAATGATGACCATCTCAAACCTCTCACCGACTCAGAGGAAGAGAGGATTGTCCTGGCAGCATACCCAGGAGACAACGCTGGTACTCGGTCAGGAAAGACTTACTTGAGAGACTACACCCAAAATCCTCAAGAAGCTGAAGAACAGCCTCAAGACGCTGGGGGTTCTGTACCAAAGAAACCGGTGGATAAAGGAAAGCAGAAAGAGCTCCGTTTCAACAGAAATCTTCACCAGGAGCATGGGGAGTCGAGCGCCCCTTTTCAATTCAGTGTCATGGCACAGCTGGCCAACATACCAGCCAGAATTACATTGTATGAGCTCCTGAGGTTATCCAAAACTACCAAGGAGGCTTTAATTGAAGCATTGAAGAATACAGAGAGCTTTATTACACAAGTCGCTCCAATCCCTGAAGCTTCGGAAGATCAATCCTGCTTGCAATGTTTGCAAGCAGCAAGAAGTCTACCATGCATATCTTTCACTCAGGAAGATATGCAGGTCCAACACAAACATGATAGACCCCTGTATTACATAGGATACATTGGGTCATCAGAGATCAGTCGTGTTCAAGTCGACCCAGGCTCGGCACTCAGCATCATGCCATACAGAGTTATGCAAGTCTTAGGGATTCCCATGCATCGGCTGAATGCTACTCAAACTACCATTTTCGGGTTCAATGCTAATAGCACTCGGCCTCTAGGGAAGATCAAGCTTAAATGCCAGATTGGAGACCTCAAGTCCGAGGTAACGTGCTACATCATAGATGCGGACACTTCCTACAATCTATTATTGGGAAGGCCATGGATACATGTGAACCGCATCGTCCCATCTACTCTACATCAAGTCATGAAGTATGTCAATGATGAAAATGAAGTCCGAACCTTGATTGCGGAAAAATACCCCTTCAGGGGAGTGAAAAATTTTCACACAGATTCAGTCTTCTATTCGGAATCGCAAGAGAAAGAATATGTTGACAGCGGCAACGAGGCGGATGTTGAGCCAGACCCCGAAGGAGATTGTCCATGGGAATTGAACTTTGATGTAATGGGTTCAGTCGAGAATAATAATAATGTACTGAGTGAGGGCGAGTGGTACATTAATGAAGATTTTATTTTGGCGTACTTGTCTGATGATTCTTTCAAAGTTGAACAAACAGGTCCCAATCCATGGCGCACACTTTGTGCGGAAACATCTCTCACCTTGCCAATTAAGTCACCCTTCACTTCAGACGCAGAAGTTGAAGATGCAAAGAAGGCTTTCTTCAAAGTCCCGCCTAAAAGGAGAGGGCAGAGGCCGATTCATTTCGGTAAAGTTAAACCTGAACCGCTCAAACGGGGAAGTTCTGAAGAAGATGATGGAGTTCCTTAATTCCATTATCACGAACCTAACGCCGTTCAACTAATGAAACGAATGGGATATAACTTTAACGAAAAACAAGGTTTGAACTTCGGGAAGGGAAGGCGAACACCAATTCGAATGTCTCTCACTCCCGAAGGAAAACCACCGGATTATTATCAAAAAACCGGAAGAGGCTTGGGCTATGTCACAACGCCCTCTGCCTCAGAAAACGAAATCAGTAATTACCTACGGCAAGATCATTCATCCAGAACATCCTCCTGTGAATCTGATGTCAGTGTCGGACCTTTCTTTAAAAGTTTGACTGTGAACATGGCTTCAACCAGTCATCCAGTTGAAGACGCAGGGGGTGATGAAGAGTTAATCGAATCCACAGACGACCCTTGGATCAAACGTCTTAACATTTTATGGGATATGCGTTTCGAACAACGTGAACCACCCACTGAAGATAAAGTGATCCAGGTTAACATGGGAGATGAATCTGACCCTAGGCCTATCTTTATAGCTGAAGATTTATCGTCATCCGAAAAAGAGGACCTTATGTCTCTCATTCGAGAATATATAGATGTCTTTGCTTGGAGTTATGAAGATATGCCGGGTCTAGACCCAAAAGTGGCCATGCATTGTCTTAACATCGATCCGGATGCCAAACCCGTTAAACAACAGCAACGCCGGTTTCGTCCAGAAATCATGGAAGCAATTGAGTCTGAAGTAAAAAAGCTTATAGATTTAGGCTTTATCAGAGAGGAACAACATCCGGATTGGGTGGCCAATATCGTCCCAGTACCTAAGAAAAATGGCAAGGTCCGAATATGCATCGACTTCCGCGACCTTAACGCAGCCTGTCC
>BQKN01040500.1:0-11570 GCA_022839385.1 Asparagus kiusianus | reverse complement strand
TGGTGGCTGCCGAGCCACCTATAGGTGGCTCGGCCACCAAGCCACCATGTGGTGGCTCGGTGGTGGCCGAGCCACCTCGGTGGCCGCCGAGCGACCACAAGGTGGCTCGGTGAGCCACCTGAACGGCTCGGCCTTGGCTGAGCTTTTCCCGGGGTGTTCGCCGTTGCGTCGGTTGTCCGGTCTTGCGGTTCATCAGTTTATCCGAGCTTCGTCGTTGATCCGAACTCTGATTTGGCAGTACGGATCCTGATTTGGCAGTAAATCTGCTTCGGTGTTCGAGTTCGAATCCGTTCTATAGTTGGATGACTCGTTGACTCACCAAACCGTTAGCTTGATTCCGCACGCGAGTGTATTTATTCTGTTGTTTGCGTGCGGTTCGTTAGCCTCGTAGCCTCGTTAATCCGCTTCGTTGCGTGTCACTTGGCTTCGGTGTTGTGGACTAACGATCGTGCTTAGATACGTCACCAGATGGTTCGTTGATTTGTCGAATCACCGTGCCGAGCTGTGTTAAGGGACCTATAGGCAGTTTTATACGCCTACAGATATCCCCTCCAAAGTATTTCAGCCTCGTTCTTTTGTAGAAGAGTCTGGAATACTTTGGATATGATTGTCCCAACCTTCAGTCGGTGTAACGGGACTTTGGAATGGCTTCTGTTCTTGATTCCTTCAATCCTTCAGGTTGTTCGGTGCTTTGTCGAATGTCTGTAAGGGTTCCGGTGCTGCATTTATTGTCTGACCGTTGTCGGAATTTTGAATTTGAAGCTAATTCCTGATTTTCTGATCTTTAGCTCGTGTTTGTTGGTTCAACATAAAACTGACCATCGATTGTTGGCGTTGAGTTCTTATTTACAACACGTTTTTTGGCGTTTGAGCTTCCTTATGATGCGTTGTCCGGCGTTCGAGCTTCCTTATGACGCGTTGTCCGGCGTTCGAGCTTCATTGTGACGCGTTGTCTAGCGTTTGACACAGTTTATACTCGTACGTCTGCTGGAGTAGACACAGTTTAAGCTCTTAAGGAATTGGAGCGTGGCGGATACTCGAGTCACGAGACCAATCTATGGAGTTGATACATCAATGACTCGTATTTATAGAATTTTTGGCAAATTCTCAGCCATCAACGGGTTTGATGAGCCTTTACCGACTACCGTTTGAGTCGGGCTAGCATGCAGATTGTTTAAATCCGTTCCGCATGTGACGTTAAGCTAAAAGAGTTAACCCTTTTAGTGCTACGATATTGAATACGTAGACTTCGTCTTTCTCCTGTGAAAAGACTAAACAGCGACATGTATGAGACGTTGACTTAGGATTTTTGGCAAATCCTCAGCCCTCAACGGATTTGACATGCTCTTACCGATTACCGTTTGAATCGGGCTTACATGCGGATTGTTTTAATCCGTTCCGCTTGTGACGCTGTGCTAAAGGAATGAACTCCCTTAGACTTTATGCTATGATGTTGAATACATAGGCTTTACCATTTGTTACGAGAATAGGTTACCCGGTGACGCGTGTTAGGCGTTAACTTTAGGATTTTTGGCTAACCTCCAGCCTTTAACGGATTTGATTAGCCTTTACCGACTACCGTTTGAGTCGGGCTAGCATGCGGATTATCTAAATCCGTTCTGCATGCGACGTTGTGCTAACGGAATGAACTCCCTTAGACTCTTTGCTACGACTTTGAATACGTAGACTTAGCCATTGTTACGGGAATAGGCCACCCGGCAACGTGTATTAGACGCTGACTTATCCTTACTTAGGTTTTAGGATAGGGTACCCCAGAATCGAACTCTGGTGTCTTTTTCTACGGAGAAAGACTAAACCGACAGCGCGTGTTAGGCGCAGACTTATCCCTGCTTAGGATTCCGGATAAACTTCCTAGAATGAATCCTAAATTCTTAGAAAAGGGTTGGTGTGGGAAAGGAAGAATTTTATATTCTATTCCCCGAACAAGGAAGGAAGAATTTTATATTCTATTCCTTGATTCTGGAAAGGAAGAATTTTATATTCTATTTCCAGTGCAAGAAAGAAACTAGAAGTGGGATCTCCACTCCGAGAATCCGGACAGATTCAAATAATCCTAACTGTTGGAAGGTTTGATTACCGAATTAAAGGTGAATTCCTTGTTTATCAAGAATGAATTGTGGTTTTAGCCCTAACTATAAGAAGGTTTGACCAAGCGGGAGTTTGAGGTGACCCTAACTATAGGAAGGTTTGATCACTTGATTTGAAAGTGGACCTCTCGTTCATTGGAGGAATCAAGAGGGGATTTTGGTTGTGGTCCTAACTGTAAGAAGGTTTGACCAAGTGGGAGGTTTAAAATGATCCTAACTGTAAGAAGGTTTGATCGCTCGATTTGTGGGCCTCTCGTTCATTGGAGGAATCGAGAGGGGATTTTGGTTGTGGTCCTAAGGTTTGACCAGGTAAACGGTGGGTTTAGTGCTTATCACTTTATTTGTAATGATCGGGTTATCCCTAAGAAAATTACATGTAACATTCTTTCAGAAACTTCCCGTTACATGAATTATCCACCCCCAGCTTTTCTTGCAAAACTGGATTTATCATCGTATCGGCTGCATGATCGGGTTATCCTTAAGAATACCACGCATGGCACTCTCCAGGAACTTCCCATGGAAGAAAGGAAATAGTTTAGACTCATATACCTATTGGAGTATCAGGAAGCAGTTTAACCTCTTATACCGATCGGAGGATTGAGAAGCAGTTTATACTCATATACTCTTCGGAGTCTTGCCGTTCTCAACTGGCTTACCCTAGCGTTATGACGCCGGCTTTAACCAAGGTCTGGATGCTATTCTTTAAAGTAAAGCAGGCCTTGGTGGGATGAAGGATCCTCCTATGGTACGCGTAGTACTTCGGATCCACAGTATCATCAGCTTCCTCCTGATTTGTGATCGGTGGCAGCTTGATCTTGTTATTTTTAAGGAGGGATTCGAAGATGGCTGGAACATCTTCGTCCTTGAAGGAGTACTCTTTTTGGAGCCTCTGATCCGAAGTCTTCTGCTATCTCCAGGGTTGTTGTTGCGACGTTTGATTATCACCAACAGCAGCTGCAGGTGCCTTGCCCTTACCACGGGTGGCGAAGTTCGAGTTCGGAGGATTAGTCGTCGATTGGCTCCTCTCGGCCTTCTTCCTTCGGAGGAAGCGTTCGGCTTGTTTACCGCGCACCTTCAAGTCTTTCCAAGTGTTGGACGGTGCTGTCCCCATTGCTTCCAACACGTCCAATGCGAGGTTGTTGTGGCAAGTCTGGAGAATGAATTCCTCAGTGATCGGGTCCCGACAGTTCATCGCCTTGTTCCGGAACCTTTTGACGAAGGTATCAACTAATTCTCCGTCTTTCTGTTTCTCGTCAAGCAATGACCCGATGGATATTTCGGTGTCGTCATCGAAGAAGTTGGTGAGGAATTTAGTCTCCATGTCGTCCCAGCTATTCACACTTCCTGGCTTGAGGCGATGATACCAATCAAAAGCGGCTCCACGAAGAGTGCCAACGAAGGACCGTACCATCAGAGGCTCATTTCCAGAGATAATCCCTAAATGTGATTTGAAGTAAATCACATGCTGAGTGGGTGAACCCTTCCCATCAAACGGCGTGAAGTTGATTAAATTGAACTTCGCCGGATACGGGATTGATTCCCATTCTCTCGGGTATGGACAAGGAATGCCTGTCTTCTTTATCTCTTGAGCAGAAATCAACGTATTGATTTTGCTCTCGAGATTTTTGATCTTCAAACTTTCACCTGTATCTTCGTTAGCATTCTCATTACCACCCCCTGCATTAACGGGAGGATTATTGGCATTGTGAGCTTCATCCGCATGCGTGTCCTCATCTTCCTGATTAACCTGGTTACGACGACTTGGTTCGCCTTGCGTGTTTGTCAGTGCTTGGATCTGTTGGTCATGCATTTCTCTCATATTCTGCATGGCCATCTGCATCTCGAACCTGAAGCTCTCCTATTGTTTGGCCATGGCTTCTTCGATCATCTTAGCCACTTGTTCCGCGCTTATCATAAATGACTCGCGGTGTTGTCCTTCACTGGACACTGTGTTATCTGATGCGACTGCAGAGCCAGCATCCGATTCTTCATCTTCTGAAGGCAGTCTTGTCCGAACCCTACCATAGGTTGCTCGTATGATGGCTTCGGACTGCAGACGAGTTACACGCCGAGGTATTTCCGGAATCGACTCGGGATTACCTTGTGTCGATGTCCTTTTGTTGGTCATATTAGTGGTGACCCTCGGAAATTCTCCATCTTCAACCACCGTTCTTCTTCGTCGGAAACACCTAGGCCTTGGTTTTGGCGTTTCGCTACTGAGTCTTTCGAAAACCGAAACTCTTTCGGGGACTGCATTGGTGCATCTGCACTCAGACAATACTGCCCGAATGAGTTTGGAGCAGGGGCACTGAGTTTCTGACTTTCGAGGACTCCTCTTTCTGGTTTTACTCGTACCCCCAACACGATAGTACAACTCGTCAGTTTGAGGGTCGGAGTAGCCTATCGTGTATTGGCACGATTTCTCAGGTATAACGCTATCATCATCAGATGACAACGCTTCCTTCTGAGGATGAACTGCCTTCTTTGGGCTCTCAAGAGTTACGCGTCTTGAAACACGCCTTTGTGGGCATGAGTTTTCGGCAGGCTCCTGGACTTCAATGCGTAAACTGGTGCGCGTAGTTGCCCTGATCTCTTTGTTATGTTAAGGGTTGTGGCGACCCCCAGCATGTTGAGTCGTTCGGGGCTTCTTTATTGGGCCCAAACATTCTTGAACTAGAGCTTTGGGAAGTGGACTGAGGCGCTCCAAAACTGACCTCCTCCCTCGGGATGGTCCTGCGGAATCTCCCGGAACAGCTATCGGCGACTTAGGTTGGTTCGCCGGAGGTTGAACTTGTGTTGGAGGCTGAATCGCCGCTTCAGATTTTGGCCTCCATATTTGGCGGGTTGGTAGCGGCTTCTTGGCCACTTCCTTCTGCAATCTTCTACGGTCTTCTTGGACTTGAGCCCGTGCCTGCGCCGACAGCGCGCGGCGCTTGCGAATGCGCTCCTCCAGCGTTGAACGATTCCGTTTGACACGGACCCATTCCATTGTTGGCGGCTTGGAAGAGCTGCCGTTCATTGGTTGTTGAGGCTGTTTGCCTCTTCTGTTCTTCAAATCCGCCTTGTAGCGGATTCCGTCAACGGACTCCATTGCCTTCGCGTATTGTCGCCCCAGGCGTTGACGTTACCTTTGGCGGGCTCTCTTTGAGAGAGTCACCACGCCCTCAGCGGCGGAAGAGTTGGCCAGAATAGATCTGACCTGGTTGGAGGTTGGTAGAACCTCACCCGATGGGGGTGAGATCTTCGTTGGTATTTTCTACCTCCTTATACCAACGGGCTTTTCTCCTGGAGGAGAATTTCTTAGACTTGCGGGGGGAGGTGGATCCGGACAAGGATGACAGGTACTCCTCGAACTTTTGCTGGTCGAATTCATACTCGACCTCCTCTACGACCGGGATTGAGATCCGCGGTTGCGACACTTCGATCTCGGCAGCGAGATCGTCGGCTCCCACTGTGGTCGCCAGATTGTTCGCGGGAAAAATTGTTGCTTTCATTGACGTCATTGTACTCTTTAGTAATAGTTTATCGATTACAAAGATCCGGTCTTTTTATAAGATCCGGTTACAACGAAATAAAAAAAAAGAAAATAAAAGTTACAATTTTCCTTCTATGTCGAACGAATCGCGAGCTCCTGTTTTGCGGTCACTCGCTTGTGTGGATTCTTTGCCTGCGCCGGGGTTAATCCGTAGACCACCGCGCGATCTAGATCCGGTCATATCTACACGGTATGACGGGTATTATTTCACGAAGTAAATAATAGCCGGGAGGGATTAATTCACCAAGGAAATAATCGCCCTAGTAATCGAAATCGACCAAGCGAATTCGAGACTCTTCTCGGGATCAAAGGCCAAGCTTTGATCCGGAGGAACACCGCATAGATCTCAGATCTGATCTCTCTCAAACTCCTGCCTTATTTGGCGTGGATGATCGCTAAGAACCAGATCTGGAAGTTGAATCTTCAAAACTCCAAAAGTCCAAGTTCAATTCTCAATCCAGCAGAGTTTCGGCTCTCCAAAATCCAACCACTCAAAATGAGCCATCCCCCCTCTATTTATAGGCTTCTGAAAGCGGATCTGGGCTCAGATCTGGGCCTAGATCCGCGGCTCGTGGGGGGGTGGCTCGGTGGTGGCCGAGCAACCTTGGTGGCCGCCGAGCCACCTAGAGGTGGCTCGGCCACCTAGCCACCATGTGGTGGCTCGGTGGTGGCCGAGCCACCTCGGTGGCCGCCGAGCCACCTATAGGTGGCTCGGTGGCCGCGGTGGCTCGGTGAGCCACCTGAGTGGCTCGGCCTTCGCCGAGCTTTTCCCAGGATGTTCGCCGTTGCGTCGGTTGTCCGGTCTCACGGTTCATCGGTTTATCCGAGCTTCGTCGTTGATCCGAACTCTGATTTGGCAGTACGGATCCTGATTTGGCAGTAAATCTGCTTTGGTGTTCGAGTTTGAATCTGTTCTATAGTTGGATGACTTGTTGACTCACCAAACCGTTAGCTTGATTCCGCACGCGAGTGGATTTATTCCGTTGTTTGCGTGCGGTTCGTTAGCCTCGTAGCCTCGTTAATCCGCTTCGTCGCGTGTCACTTGGCTTCGGTGTTGTGGACTAACGATCGTGCTTAGATACGTCACCAGATGGTTCGTTGATTTGTCGAATCACCGTGCCGAGCTGTGTTAAGGGACCTATAGGCAGTTTTATACGCCTACAAGGGGAAAGAGAGTCCTAGTCAACTCTTAAGATTTCTACGTATTCGACTCCTTAGTCGAATTGAAAGACCTTGATACCTTTCAGGGTAAACCCAAGGCACAACGACTCCTCGGTCGGATAACAAGCTCTTGGCTCTTTATCAAGATAAGCCTAAAACACAACATGTGGTCGATTCCTCTGGCTCTCATTGATCATTATTAAAAAGCCCTTGGTAGCTCATCAGGAATAAACCTAAGGCACAACCCTTTGGCCGACTCCCACAATCGTCTCTCGGCCTTAAGGGAAAGAAAATCCTAGTCAACTCTAAAGAGTTCTAGGTATTTGACTCCTTAGTCAAATTGCAAGACCTTGGTACCTCTTCAGGATAAACTTAAGGCACAATGACTCTTCAGTCAGATAATAAGTCCTTAGCTCTTTATCAAGGTAAGCCTAAGGCACAACACTATGGTCGACTTCCATAATCATTACTCGACCATACAGGGATTATGAAGACCTAGGCACCTCTGTAAGACCTAGGCACCTCTGTAAGACCTAGGCACCCAAATTCAGGGTTGCTATTCTGCCAAAAAGTTATTCATAAACCTAAGGTACGAATATTAAGTGTATGTCTAATACTTAATTGATCTAAAAACTTAAGCAGTCATTTCTTAAGTTTTGGTCAATTAAATGCTCAACCAGAATAAGGCATCAAGTGTACTAGTTGTCATAAGTCCATAGCATGGGTCGATACATTACAACTAACTCACTTCAGCTAACATCTCAGATGAGAATGAAGCTACAAAGCTAAAAGAATATAAGCGATAAAAGCAAGCTCAAGAATGGAGACAAAAAGTAATTTTCATTCAATAAGAGAACTTCGTTACAAACTTCTCTACAAAAAAAAAAAAGAAAAAAGAAAAGAAAAGAAAAGAAACATGTAGATCTTCAAAGCTCTCGACCAGATTCGGGAGTTAGACTTGGCGGACTCCTAGTGGCGGCAATTGTAGAAGTTTCCCTAGGGGCCCCAACAATAGGTTAACCTCATTGTCATTCGTTGATAAATCTAACCCGCCTCTAATTTTCTAACATCTTTCAGCAAGTCAAGACAACAGGAGACGCAGAAAGGATAAAAATGATCTAGAATAGGATGAGAGTCATGAGGCACCAAGGAGGCGAAGTAATCAACCCCAGCTTTACATGCCAAGGCTACGTCAGCCTTTCCTATAAGGCCATGATGCCAGTCGTCGACCACCTTCTTTTTATGCTGCTCCAAATCCAAATGAGCGAGTTAGTCCTTTAATTTCTCGACAAGGGCCATGGATACGTGAAGCTTTGATTGTAGCTCTTCAAATTCACACATCATTTTTTCGAGAGATAGACGACTTGATCAAGCCTTTGCCTTAGCTGTCATCCTACGACGCTTCTCGGACTCGGCCTCCACCTGTAGATGAACCATCTCCCTTTGGAGGTCCTCGATGGTCCCCACCTACTTTGAGAACTAGATTCAAAAGCTCTTGAGGAGCTCTTTCTTCTCATCCAGGCTGCGGCGCCAAGTGCCTTCTTTGTGAGCTAATTTGGCCTCCAAGACAGTGATCCTCTTCTCTACCTCTTCCTTGGCCGCCTTCTCCTTAGTCAGCCTTGCTTGGCATTCCAGGGAACGCTCAAGTCCGCCAAGTTAAACAAGCTTAAAAATCTTGGTATATGCCAACACTTGACATATCCTCCAAAACCCTCCCGTCAGTACCATTCTCTATCTGGTCTGACAGAGTTTTAGCTCTCCCCTCAACACCGTTGTCCACCCCAATTGGCTCTTTTCCAGAACAGCGAGACGCCTCAAGAATAGTACTGGGGCCGACAACATCCTCCTTGATCGCTAAGGCTGTTGTCTCCTTACCAGGAGAAGACTTGTCTACCCGCCTAATATTTTCCAAATAGTTAAGCTGAGTTATCAGCGGACCCGTCCTAGTTGATTAAAACCTCACAGCTGGTTCGAATGGGCATCGCCTCTTAACCCTTATCCTTTCCCTTAATTCAGATGCAATGTTCGCTGGTTAATCATCAAGACAGCCACCTCCTCAGCGCTGAAAGCCCCCCTCAGCTTTTAGTAGGGCCTAGCATTAGAGCTCATCCCCTTGATTCCTATTATTCCTCTTGTGATTTTCTGCTAACAGAGGAACGTGGCTCATCTTTACCTGGAAGCCAGTGGAAGAAAAAATCATGGACATGCTTGCCATTTGGAGAGATATATCATCAAGCAGAGCATCGCTCTCTCGTGGCCCGACATAAGAACGGATCTTTTCCAGATCCACTATCTCAGAATCACTAAGGGCGACTAGACTCAAAGCATCTTCATTCACCTACGTTCAACCCGAGTAGGCAAAGACGCTGTCGCTACCATAGACTCACACAAATCACCTCCTCCAGTCCTCTCCCAACTCCAAAGGATCGAGAACAAGCTGGAACTCACCAAAATGGTGGAAGGAGTAATGCGAGTCCTTCTTAGCCGACCCCACACTGATCAAATGCCCAAGTAATCTCAAGCTTGGTTGGACTCCAACATGGTGACAAATGATGATGAATGCTACGAGAACCCCCACTGCATTCAGATAGAATTGAGAAGGGGAGACTCCTAGAGAAGCATGCACATACCTAATAAAAGTGTGTAAGGGCAGCCGTAAATCGTGCTCCAAGTGGGCCAAGTATAGCAGTACTCGACCCTCACCATGGAAATACACCAGCTCGCTCATTTCTAGCGCCACTAATGTGAGAGTTCAAGGGATATTGTATTGATCATACAACCCCACTAGAATGTCCATATGAACATTTGAACGGATAAGTAGAAGAATGGCGAGACTCTCCTCGTTACGACCAGAGTTTGAAGCTTGAGAAGCCTATAAGACTTTTCTTAAGAAAGCTTAGAGGAATATCAAGAATTTTTCAGAGCAAAGGTTCGTAAAAGAACTATCTTAGCATCAAGAGGCTATTTATAAGCTTTTAAGGAAGTGTATAGAGGAATTTCAAGGGACGCAGTGATTTTCAAAGCGACCAGGCCAGATCTACTTTGGAATCTGAAGTTGTTCGCTCAAAACATGAAGCACCATCCTCATTTAATACCCCATGTCCCAATACTCGAAAAGTGGAAGATCCCTCCTTATATCCATAACACTTCGTCTCTCAAAAAGATGGTTCAAATCTTTGATGACGTCAGCTGTAAATAGCGAAGTTAACAATGGGTGGTCAATAATAACAAGCCACATCTCTAAGACAAAGACTTCTTAGTTTCTCGTCCTCAACAAGCCCGTATCGATTAGAGCATATCTTATTTCTCTCGGAGTTGACTGAAAGCCTACCCGAGTGAAAGGGGCCAACTGTTATGGTGTTCACTCACCCAAGCTATGGATATTAGCAAAATAATACGACAAGAGTCCTAGCAAAACAAACTCAACTATTTGGCCGACTTTCACAGTCATCTCTCGGCCTTAGGGGAAAGAAAGCCCTAGTCAACTCTGAAGAGTTCTAACCATTCGACTGCTTAGTCGAATTGCAAGACCCTGGTACCTCATCAAGGGATAAACCCAAGGCACAATCACAGAGACCTCAGCCCCACTAACTCATCAAGCTGACACTCTGGTGTCGACAATAGAGGAGATATTAGTCAGCATGAGAGATCCTTACATCCTAGACGAGTCGACATCTTTATATCGACTAGAGAAATGGTTTTTAGCTGAGAAGAGATGACATTCCAACCATTTGAATAGGCCGACACTCCTAAGTCAATGCGAAAGGTGGTGTCGGTCGACCCTATCATTGAAGATGACCCTACTTAGGGCACTCAACCACTCACTGGGCATTTCTGAGAAAAGACTTAAGGGACACTCCCTGCTGTCGACTAAGCTGAGGACTCGACCCCAGCCTCAAGCCTCTCCTCTAGAACATATGTCAACACCTCAGTCCACTTCTAACAAGCCTTATCTAAATTTTGTTCGGATAGGTCTCCATGACTTGTCAGCTCAATCACTTCCCAGAAAATGTGGAGACACAATCTTTCATAATAAAGTGACTTCTCCTCTAGTCGCTAGCCAACACCTGTAAGGTGAGGGATGATTCAACAAGCTAGCATGCCTTTTGCCACTCGCTCAATTACATTCCAGAAAATGTGGAGACATCCTCTCCAGAGCTGAAGTTATACCCCCAGTCGCATGCTAACACCTGTAAAGTGAGGGATGACTCAGCTCTTAGCCCGCACTCCAACATCGCTTCTCACGGCCAAGATAAAGGAAACCTATCTGATCACTATAAAAAGGAAACTTCTTCTTGCTGACCAAATAAAGGGAGAGAGAGGAGCTCACTTAGATCTGGAGGGCATGCACATTGCCATCTCAAGAACCATATCGGTTCCGGACCATCCCTTTATCCATTCGATTTTCACTAACTTGACCATCGGAGGAACCACGGGGGAACAGGTCCCCACCCTCTTGCGGGTTCTTCTTGTCTGTGCAATGCGGACATGAAACCCTCATTCCAGAACTAGACATAAAGTCAAAGAAGGGAGCGATCCCTCCATCATCCTTTATCACCCCACAACCATCCTCTTCTATATGCACATTTTAACCCAAGTGAATGTGGTCCCCTATTTGAATGAGTGGAGATGATTGTGTCACCTCACTACCAAGCACAAAATTTGTGCTTGGTACCAAGCATACCCATATCTCTCTCTCTCTCTCTCTCTCTCTCTCTCTATATATATATATATATATATATATATATATATATATATATATATAT
>BQKN01040491.1:0-14894 GCA_022839385.1 Asparagus kiusianus | reverse complement strand
TTGGTCTAATTGCGGTGATCACGGGGTTTCCGGTCGGTCCGTATCCCCGTTGTTCTGAGACTTGTAGGCTCACATAGTTCGTCAGTTCACTTCAGGCGCTCACCGACGTCATTTGAACTCTTGTGAACCGGGTAGTGACGTTCCATCGTCGCTCGTTGACATTGAACTGTGTGCGGGGACCTATCGGTAATTTTTTGATGCCTACACTTAGCACTGGAGCGCCAAGGCCAAGACACAGGCGTTTCCAACGAAGAACAAGGGTCAAGGACGGTGAACATTCAAGGGTCACCGCTAACATGACCAGCACAGGAACAACGACTCAGGACAACACCGAGGCGGTTCCAGAAATAACCCGACGTGTAACTCGTCTTCAATCCGGAGCTATCATTCGTGCGACGTATGGTAGAGTCCGAACAAGAGTACCTTCGGGAGATGAAGAATCAGATGCTGGCTCCGCAGTGGCGTCTGATAATACAGTGTCCAGTGAGGGACAGCCCCGCGAGTCGCTCATGATAAGCGCGGAGCAGGTGGCCAAGATGCTTGAAGATGCCATGGCCAAACAACAAGAAACCTTTAGGTTCGAGATGCAAATGGCCATGCAGAACATGAGAGAGATGCATGACCAACAACTTTATGCATTGAGGCACCAACAAGGCGAACCAAGTCAGCCCAACCAGAACAACCTGGAGGATGAGGGCACAAATGAGGCTCGCAACGCTAATAACCCTCCCATCAATCCAGGGGGTGGTAATGATAATACCAGTGAAGACACAGGTGAAAGCCTAAAAATTAAGAATCTCGAGAACAAAATCAACACATTGATTTCTGCTCAAGAGACTAAAAAGACGGGCATTCCCTGTCCTTACCCAAGAGAGTGGGAATCGATCCCATATCCGGCGAAGTTTAGTCTAATTAACTTCACGCCGTTTAATGGGATGGGTTCACCAACTCAGCATTTGATTTATTTCAAATCGCACTTGGGAGTCATCTCTGGCAATGAGCCTCTGATGGTGCGGTCATTCGTTGGCACTCTTCGCGGAGCTGCCTTCGATTGGTATCGTCGCCTCAAGCCAGGAAGCATAAACAGCTGGGATGACATGGAGACGAAATTCCTCGCGAATTTCTTCGACGACGACACCGAAATTTCAATCGGGTCGTTGCTTGATGAAAAGCAGAAAGACGGAGAATTAGTCGAGGTCTTCGTCAAAAGGTTCCGGAATAAGGCGATGAATTATCGGGACCCTATCAGCGAGGAGTTCATCCTCCAAACCTGCCACAACAACCTCTCGCTGGATGTTTTGGAAGCAATGGGCACAGCTCCATCCAAGACATGGAAGGACTTGAAGGTCAGAGGCGAGCAAGCTGAGCGATTCCTCAGGAGGAAGAAGGCGGAAAGAGGCCAACCGGCTACAAATCCTCCAAAGCAGAACTTCAATCAGAAGGGAAAAGGTAAAGCTCAGGTTAACGCTGTTGATGCTAACCAAACCTTTCAATTACAACCTCAGCAACAGCAACAGCAGCAGCAGCAGCGAGCTCCACAGCAATCGCAGCCCCATTGGCAGCAACGGCCTCAGAAGCAAAAGTCTTCGGAGCCGAGGTTTCCCAAAGTCTACTCCTTCAAAGATGACGAAGTTCCCGGCATCTTCAAATATCTGTTGGAGAACAACAAAATCCAGCTGCCTGCGATTATGGATCATGAAGGAGCCACCAAGGTGACAGACCCGAGGTACTGCGCGTATCACAGAGCGGTTCACCACCCTACGAAGTCCTGCTACCACCTCAAGGACAAGATCCAGGCCTTGATCGATGTAGGAGTCATAACTCCAAAACCGGCCAAAAATGTGGGAGCGAACGCGGTTTCCATCAGTTTTGGATCGGTGCCTACAGATTGGTTCGAGCCTAAGCGCATCACCAAAGTCGGGATGAAGACGGTGAACGACGATCCGCACGGACAGCGCCAAAAGGGACTCGTGCCACACACAGCTCCAAACGGTGAAATTCTCTGGGTGCACCCCGACCTAATTGAAGATGAACAATGGGCTGGATCGTCATCCAAGAAGAAGTCCAAAGGGAAAGGGAAGTCTTGTTATGGAGTCTCTGCTATCCCGGGTGAAGATGATGAAAGGATCACCGCTTTTCCACTCTCCGACGAGGAACAGGAAGTCTTTGCGACCCGAAGTGGGAATCAGTACCACTTCAACTATCCGTCACATAATGAACAAGCAGCTAAGCTAGGGGTGACAAAACAGGGACCAGCCAAGACTATCACAGAGATGGGGGTGATCCCAATTCCCAAACCGGCTGAAGATGTTCGACGACAGCCGGTTGACAAATAGAAAGAAAAGAGGCCCGAGGAGGTACAAAATCCGAAGCAGTCTCGTTTCAGTCGTCCGATTGGAAAAGACAAACCGGAGAGTTCAAAAAACCCTCGCGCCTTCGACATTATGGCTCAGCTAGCCAACATTCCAGCAAGGATAACACTGTATGAGCTGCTGCGGTTATCCAAGGAGACTAGAGAAGCCTTGCAGGAAGCCTTGGCAGATTCAGAAGCATTCCTCACCAGGGTCAAACCAGTTCCTGAAGAACTGGATATGCTACCCCAACAGTGCAATGTGGCAGCTAAGAAAATTCCCTGCATCACCTTCACCAAAGAGGATATGCAGACGAAGAATTCAAACCACGATCGGCCCCTATACTTCGTCGGGTACATTGGCTCCAGCGAAGTTAACCGAATCCAAGTGGATCCGGGTTCCGCTATGAGTATTATGCCACTTCGACTGATGCACAGCCTTGGCATTCCAGTCAGCAAGTTGGCGTCTACAGGCACAGTCATATACGGATTCAACACCAGCGGGTCAAGACCTTTGGGTAAAATCCGGATAAAGTGCCAAATGGGCGATTTAAAGACGGAGGTCACGTGCTACGTGATTGATGCTGAGACATCCTATAACTTACTATTGGGTCGGCCTTGGATCCATAGTAACGTTATAGTCCCCTCCACTCTACATCAGTGTTTGAAATATGTCGACACTGATGGAAGAGTTAGGACGGTGGTCGCGGATAAGCAACCATTCAAAGGGTATGAGAATTATTTCACAGATTCTCTCCTTTATGGTAATGAATCCGACACGGAACCATCGATCCAAGGCACGGATAGCGGAGAAGAAGCTGATTCCGAAGCCGGATTCGATTACAATGGTGGTTTTGTTTTTAATGACATTGTACCCTTTGTAAACAATCTCGACGACGAACAGTCGTCAGATGGCGGTTGTAACTGGCAACTTGCCGAACCTGAAATAAATAATGGTTTAGAGTACTCCTTGTCTTTTGATGATGTGATAAAGGGATTATACGATAATCCCGAATTATGTATGCCGCTCCGATCGTCGTATGTAACGAAGAAGCGTCTCCAACACTCTTTCGGAACAACTCAAATTATTCCCGCCAAAATAGGGGGACAAAAAGAAGTGATTTTCGGTAAAGGAGAAAATCTTCCGGTGCCAGATCATTTCCTAAGAGAGGATGAGGATGGTGACAAATCCGGTCTACATTTATCTAAGTACAGTCCAGAAGCGCGCAAGCTCATGGAAAGACAAGGATATGATTTCACACTCGGAGAAGGTTTATACTTCGATCGAGGTTCCCGTGTCCCAGTGAAAGCGGCATATGTACCAAAGGGTAAACCGGAGGGCTATTATCGTCACAAGAGGGGCTTAGGCTACGTTTCATCAGATGACGAATGTGGCTGGCAAATCATAGATCAAATTGCTAACAAAGCCAAGGATCGATACTTGCTAGATTCGTCAGTTGAAGATTCCGACACAAGTTTGGGAGAGACGTTCAAGGCCTTAATGTCGAACATGACTACGGCCGATCCATCTACAATGGAGGACGACGATCAAATGCAAACGTGGGAGGACCCATGGGTTCATCACCTGAACATGCAATATGGTGATAGGTTCGAACAGGGAGAGCCACCCACCGAAGACGAGGTAGTCCAAATCAATATGGGTGATGAAGCCAACCCAAAGCCCATATTCATCAGTGGTAGTCTCCCATCAGATGAAAAGGAGGAATTAATTGCCTTGATCAGAGAATATATCGACGTCTTCGCCTGGAACTACGAAGACATGCCAGGGCTCGATCCCAATGAGGCAATGCACCGCCTCGACATCAAGCCGGATATCAAACCTGTCAAGCAACAGCAAAGACGGTTTCGTCCGCAGATCATGGAAGCCATCGAGGCTGAAGTTAAAAAGTTGATCGACTCAGGATTTATCCGGGAAGAACAACATCCAGACTGGTTAGCCAATATCGTTCCAGTCATGAAGAAGAATGGCAAGATCAGGATTTGCATCGACTTCAGGAATCTGAACGAAGCATGTCCAAAGGATGATTTTCCCCTCCCGATCACAGATGTCATTATTGACAATACATGTGGATTCGAAAGAATGTCCTTCATGGACGGCTTTTCGGGGTATAATCAAATCAAAATGCACCCGGATGACGAAAAGCACACGGCATTCAGAACGCCCCTCGGTATCTTCTGCTACACGGTGATGCCGTTTGGTCTGAAGAATGCAGGTGCCACGTACCAACGAGCAATGACTAAGATTTTCCAGAAACACCTCAGGAAAACGGTTGAATGCTACGTTGATGATTTAGTGGTGAAAAGCCGCAGCAAAGAAGATCACATCAAGGACTTGAGAACAATGTTTGATCTAATGCGGAGTCATCAATTAAAGATGAATCCCACAAAATCCTTCCTCGGAATGTCCAGCGGAAAATTCCTTGGATTCGTCGTCACCACTAAGGGTATACACATCGACCCAGACAAGGTAAAGGCGATAAATGAATTGCAACCCCCGAAGAATCTAAGGGAACTCAGAGGATTGCAAGGGCGTCTGGCGTATATCCGGAGATTCATTTCAAATCTTTCTGGGAAGTGCCAACCATTTTCGAAGCTAAACAAGAAAGGCGTATCGTTTATTTGGGACGATGCTTGCCAGAAGGCATTCGAAGATATCAAGGCATATCTGACGAATCCACCTGTTCTTGTTGCACCAAAATCAGGTAAACCGTTCTTGATTTATATCAAGGCGATGAACCATTCGATAAGTGCTTTATTAGCACAAGACGATGATAATGGTCACGAACAGGCAGTCTATTATCTAAGTCGGACCTTGATAGGCGCCGAGTCTCGATACCCGATGATCGAGAAAGAATGTCTTGCATTGGTGTTTGCGGTGCAGAAGATGCGACATTACTTAGTTAGCCAGACGATTTATGTCATTGCCAATGTTAATCCGGTACGAGTGTTCATGACTCAACCAGGTTCGATGAATTGGCGGTTAGCAAAGTGGGCCCTTCTCTTGTCCCAGTATGATCTGCACTTCAAACAGCAGAAGTCGGTCAAAGGACAGGCGATCTGTGATCTTTTGGCGGCAAGCCCGACGACAGATACGGTTGAAGTATACGATGACTTGCCAGATGAAACCCACGAGGTTAATACCACGTCACACCAACAAGTATGGCAGTTATATTTTGATGGTGCCTCGAGAGCAGTCAATAAAGCAGTAACCCCAGGATGCCCTAAGGTCACTTCTGGAGTTGGAGTTGTCTTAGTTTCCCCAGGGAAGCACGTGATACCTCGAGCTTATTCGCTGACGAGTCCATGCTCTAACAACGTAGCCGAGTATAACGCACTCCTCATAGGACTCAGTTTCGCCAAAGAGCTGGGGGTCGAATATCTCGAAGCCTTTGGGGATTCTCAACTAATTGTCAACCAAGTTCGTGGGGAATATGAAGTCAGAAACCCAGATCTGATTCCATACCACCAGGAGGCCATCAGAGTGGCAGATTCTTTTGAAGAATTTTACATTGAATACATCCCGCGTCTTCAGAACGCTTATGCAGATGCACTGGCAGCACTAGCAGTATCACTCGCGCAACCGCCCGAAACTGAACTGCTAGTCACAGTAAGATCACACCAACTCTGCGTACCCATATACGATATGGATATTGAAGAGGAGGAAGATAGAAACGTAAACGCCAAAGAGGTGAACTCAACCCAAGTTGGGTCCGAGTCCCGAGATTGGCGCTTTCCCATTATTGACTACGTCCAATACGGCATTTTACCAGAGGATGTAAAAGAAAAAGAATCTATCCGCCGAAGAGCACCACGGTTCTTTTACAATACCGAGACCCGTACGCTGTATCGCCGGGGGTACGATGACTTGCTTCTCCGATGCCTTTCGAATGAAGAAGCAAAAGAAGTTCTTAAGGAAGCACATGAAGGAGAATGCGGTGCGCATCAGCCTGGTCCCAAGCTGTATGATCGAATCAGAAGAATGGGGTATTTCTGGCCAACAATGGTTCGTGACGCGATTGAGTACGCTCGAGAATGTCACGCTTGCCAGGTGCATGCAAACTATATGCACCAACCACCGGAGCGATTACACACATCAACCACGTCTTGGCCATTCGAGACATGGGGTATGGACATTGTCGGTCCTATCTTTCCGCCTTCAGTCAAAGGTGATCGATTCATTCTCGCTATCACCGACTACTTTTCAAAGTGGGCTGAAGCCATTCCGCTTAAAGAAGTAAAGACGAACAACGTCATCAACTTCATTAAGCATCACGTTATATACCGACACGGCGTGCCAAGGAGGATCATTCATGACAACGGTCCGCAATTCATAAGCAACGCCTTCATCCGGTTCTGTGACAAGTTCAAGATCCAAGATGTTTCGTCAACACCTTATTACCCTGCCGCTAACGGATTAGCTGAGGCTTTCAACAAGACGATCATCAAGATCTTATCAAAACTCGTGAAAACCAACAAACGGGATTGGGACGATAAACTCGGAGAAGCACTCTGGGCTTATCGCACGACCATACGCACACCTACGGGAGCTACTCCATATTCGTTGGTCTACGGATGCGAAGCTGTGCTACCGTTGGAAATTCAAATTCCCTCCCTTCGGATTGCTCTCGCAACAGAGATGACAGCCGAAGAGCAGCATCAAAAGCGTCTCGAGGAACTCGAAAGGCTGGACGAAAAGCGCTTGGAAGCTCAACAACACATCGAGTTCTACCAGGCTAGGATATCCAGGGCTTTTGACAAAAGGGTTCGCTAAAGAAGCTTCAAGGAAGGAGATCTGGTCCTCGCTGCTCGCCGACCAATAATCCTCACCTCCAAGAAGAAAGGTAAATTCGAACCTAAGTGGGAAGGACCGTTTGTAATAGACACGGTCTATTCGAACGGTGCTTACCGCTTAATTTCTTTAGAGGGTAACAGGCAATTAATGCCAATAAATGGGAAGTTTTTGAAAAAGTACTATCCCTAGTACGTTCAGGACAACTCATTTATCGGGAAGTTCCTCGAAGAATATTACACTTTATATTCTAGAGGATAACCCAATTTTATTTTTACCACCAAAATCCCTCGCTGATCAATTTCAATTGACAGTGAGTCCACCGAAAAGGTTCACTCTCAGTTCGGAGTCCCCTTTCGATGAACGAAAGAACTCCATTTCTTTTCTCTTGGGTTCAACCTTTCTTATGGTTGTAACTCAAGTTGAAATTTCTCTTCGATAAACGAAGAACTCATCTTTCGATCTGATAACCAATCCTATAAAAGGAAAATTTGTCAGCATCTTCCAGATTCTCGGAGTGGAGATCCCACTTCTAGTTTCCTTCTTGCACTGGAAATAGAATATAAAATTCTTCCTTTCCAGAATCAAGGAATAGAATATAAAATTCTTCCTTCCTTGTTCGGGGAATAGAATATAAAATTCTTCCTTCCCCACACCAACTCTTTTTCCAAAATTTACCAATTTAGGATTCATCCTAGGTATTTTATCCCGAAACCTAAGCAGGGATAAGTCTGCGCCTAACACGCGCTGCCGGTTTAGTCTCTTTCCGATTGAAAAAAGACACCAGAGTTCGATTCTGGGGTATTTTATCCTGAAACCTAAGTAAGGATAAGTCCGCACCTAACACGTGCGGCCGGTTAATTCTTAGCCGTTGAAAAGAACACCCGTTCACATATTCAACATTGTGGCAGGTTGTTATTAATAACACCGAAATCCATGCCTCACACGCATGGGGAATTTCATCCTGAATCCTAAGAAAGGATATGTCGACGCCTAACACGCGTCGCCGGTTTGATCTTTACCCGTAGAAAAAGATACCAGAGTCTGACTCTGGGGACCTTTATCCCAAAGCCTAAACAGGGATAAGCCAACGTCTAATACACGTTGCTGGGTAGCCTATTCCTATAACAATGGCAAAGCCTACATATTCAAAGTTGTAGCACAAAGTCTAAGGGAGTTCATTCCTTTAGCGCAACGTCACATGCGGAACGGATTAAAACAATCCGCACGTAAGCCCGACTCAAACGGTAGTCGGTAAGAGCATGTCAAATCCGTTAAAGGCTGAGGATTTGCCAAAAATCCTAAGTCAACGTCTCATACACGTTGCTGTTTAGTCTTTTCACAGGAGAAAGACGAAGTCTACATATTCAATATCGTAGCACTAAAAGAGTTAACTCTTTTAGCTTAACGTCACGTGCGGAACGGATCTAAACAATCCGCACGCTAGCCCGACTCAAACGGTAGTCGGTAAAGGCTAATCAAACCCGTTGAAGGCTGGGGGTTAGCCAAAAATCCTAAAGCCAACACCTAACACGTGTCGCCGGGTAGCCTATTCCCGTAACAATGGCGAAGTCTATGTATTCGACATCATAGCACGAAGTCTCAAAGAATTCAATCTCTGAGCGCAACGTTACATGCGAGCGGATTTAAACAAATCGCATGCTAGCCCGACTCAAACGGTAGTCGGTAAAGGCATATCAAACCCATTGATGGCTGAGGGTTTGCCAAAAATCCTATGAGTATTGTGGTCAATCATTTCAAACGGAATGACGAATCATAATAAAGATAAAAAAAGGGAGATTCACTAAAAGAGTCAAAAGTCAAAGTACGCAGCAAACAAAATCAGACATCAAGCCCGTGGCTAAAAATCTGCTGACTGAACTTAGACACTTATCATCATAAGCTTGGCTAAGCTCAGCCCTAATGGACTCCTCAGTGGCGGCCGAAGTCTTCACAGCAGTCTCTTCTGTCTCGGATAGCTTCTGCTTCAAGAACTTCAACTCATCAGACAAAGCCGTGCAGGTCTGCTGGTCCTGTGTCTTCGTCATTTGAAGAACATCAAAAGTCTCCTCCTTTTCACGGAGTTCTCTTCTGAGCTGGTCTATCTTGGCCGCACAGGAAGTGAGAGAAGAATCGAGCTCGGCAAGTGAAGATAACCTGGTAGCAAGGCCGGTCTCAACTCGAGCTACTCGGTCTCGCTGCACCTGAACCTCAAGATCAGCAAGAAGCTGAGTCTCGCGCAATGACTGTAAACGAGTATCCAGCTCAGCAGCAATGAAGGAAGAAGCACCGGTATCCCGAAGCTCACGAAACATCTGAAGCTCACGCTCTAAGCAGTCGAGATCGTCAACTATGGCCTTCGCCAAATCTAGGTATCCTGCCTCCCTTATTAAATTGATTCTGGAATCAAGGAAAGGTTTGAACTGGTGAAGGGAAAGTCCACTGTGGAAAAGCTTGCCAATCATAGCCTTCACAAAGGAGAAGAAGGAGCGAACTTCTAGACAGATAACGATCTTGTCGGGATCGTCGTCGGATAACAACTCCTTCACTAAGACATGAAGACGAGAAGAACGCCCTATACAAAAAAGAGGGAGAAGTCCGTCAAAAGTCTTGATAAGAAAAAGGAATAACACTCTTCAATGAGTTAACTTATACCTTCTTCCTCTTGAGCCGCTGGGGGTAGTGGAGGTGTAACGGCTGTAGGTGCATCAACTGGTATAGTTGGTCTCACAGCCGGCTCAACAGGGTCTTTCTCAACAAAAGCTCCTGCCAGATTCAAAACGGAATTTGCAGAGGCGTTACATTATAGTTGCATTAGTCAAGATTGGCTAGTCCTATAATCAACTCAGAAAGAAGCACATACCTTCGAAGGAGCCATCCTCAGGGTTTTCAGCGAAGGCGGGTTCAGAAAACATATCCCCAGGTAACTGGTCATCGATCCGAGGAGAGCTGTATATGTAGTGCATCATAGGAGTGTCCGCAAACAAGCTTCCCTCGTCGAAGTCATCGATGGAGAAATCTGACATAAAAGAATATCAGTGCCAAAGAAAAGTGAAGAGACTACAACTTATGGAAATGAGTTACCTCTCACGGGTGCATCGGCCTCTTCATTTCCAGGATTCGCCTCCTGCAAATTATCTGAAGAAGCAAGAGGTAGAGGACAGTTAGAGGGTACACAAATTCATTTGGTGTATCATCTAAAGAAATACGTTGTCAGTGTTAGATGTACCTTGATTCACGGAATCGGGTCCTACATTGCCCTCCTCTCCAATGTCAGCAACCCCTGTAGGCCTCTCTACAGGGGGTAGCGGATCAGACTCATCGGGAGATACGGGGATTGGATCAAGACTCATCTCATGCTCCTCACGCGCTCCTATATAGAGAGGGAGAAGTATAAGTCAATGCGTTGAATAACCAGAGGAATAGTTCTCAGGATAAATGTTACCTCCATCACTGGCAGGATCATCACCAGCTAGGTCCATATCGGAAGCTCGGGAAGCTGCAGGCAGCTTACGGACTAACCTCTTCCGCCTAGCAGTGGGGATCGAAGGTCTCGCCCGAGGAGGAGGATAGAACTCTTCATCATGATCAGCTGTAGTCCCTGAAACATTGAACTATAGTCAGTTTTAATACTTCTAGAAAATAGAAGGAAAAGATGAATAGCAAACCTCGCTCAGAAGAGTCATCACAATCTTCGGGATCTCCGCCGGAAGCCTCGTCTGTGGAATGGAATGACCTGTGGCCATCTTCATCAATTCGGCGAGTCTTATTCTGTGTCCTCTGGGATCGAGCTTTCTCCCGAATCCTGCGCGAGTCAACCCGAGAAGCTTCCTCAGCCTCTAGCTCCGCAATCGGCTTCACAGGGATAGTCTTGTTGGCTGCTAATAACCACTTGCAGCACAAGAAGGTGAGATTCAACTGCCGATCAATACTCGGAAGGCTGAACTTGGCACCGATACAGCCAGTCACGGTCCACAACCATGCACGAAGACCGTCCACCAAACCACTGTGGGTCCGAAGCTGCTGACGAGGATTCCCGATGTAAAGCTGATCGTAGCCAAACTGGCGAGCAAATCGGCAGGGTAGATATGGCTCTATGAAGCACTCATTCCTCACCCGGAAAGTCAGATAGCCGGGCCTGATGTTCACCAGCCAATTAAAGCAGCCAATGTCTAAGTGGGTCCGATTCTCTCTCGGCCTCTCATCGTCTGTCAAGCACTCGCCATATCGGCCGGAGAACTGCGGAAAACAAGTGGAGAATGCCCAACACTTGTGGACCTGCAGCTGCTATCGGACATCAGAAAACCCGCGGCCTTCCCACCTACCATTTTCAAGCAACTGCAGCAGGGGAACAGAGTGATCTGTGGCGTTCGGCACCGACATCATGTCCGGACGGTGAAGGACGAACCAGGCCATCAAATAAGCGTACGGAAGCTCTACCTTAAGCGTGGGAATCTGACCTGGCAAATCGGTCTCCTTCCGTGTGAACGCACTGGAAAGCTGTCGAAGTCCTCGGTGAATGTTAGCCACCATCACCGGAAGAAGTGAGAGTTCCTTCTTGTATGCGAGCTGAACTGCTGGGAAAAGTACCTCCAAGGGCAAGGCGTCCCCGGACTGGTATGGAACCACGCACTTCTTCAACCAGATAGCAAGAAAGCCGGCAAGAAGAGTCATCGGCTGAATCGGTGTGGTCGCATGCCATAAGAAAGATCTGAACTTGGTCTTCGCAGGAAAGCCACCCTCAGGACTGCTGGTGGTATAGGAATGAGCATCAATCTTCTTCAGTAGATGGTTCACCTCTGAAGGAGTGAGTGGGGCCAACTCACAAATATCCTCGCCAGAGCTGCTCTCCAAGTTCTTGAACAAATAGTTCGCGAACTGCTTCAGACTCACAGAGGCCTTCGTCCTCTTGGCTAAAGGCTCAGACTGCGCCAAAGCGATATGGTAATGGCAAGTGAGATCCCATAGAGTCTCGTAACGGTCGGGCATGCGATCCTTCAGCTGACTCAACTCATGACTGGAAGGGAAATACTCCTGGTATAACATCTGCCCCATGGTCAAGCCAGAAATCCTATGCATCTCATGAAGAGCCAAGCCCAACTCCCCCTGACGGGTCAGAAAAGTGTTCGAGTCTGGATTATATAACTCGAACAAAGCACAGAAATGTCTCAAACTGACAGGCAGGCCATACATGGTGGCACGAACGGCGGTATACAAACCGCAAGCGTGCAACTCCTCGCCCCCGCGGCTCAAGACGTATGTCGTCATGCGACTCCACCAAGACTTGTCCGAAGAGTGGACCCAACCATAAATCCTGTGACGAGTCGCAGGCATCTCCCGTCCTAGGGCAGCGAGGCGATTCCTCAAAGTCGAAGCAGTGGCGAGA
The DNA here is from genome assembly GCA_022839385.1 of Asparagus kiusianus. Taxonomy (NCBI): domain Eukaryota; kingdom Viridiplantae; phylum Streptophyta; class Magnoliopsida; order Asparagales; family Asparagaceae; genus Asparagus; species Asparagus kiusianus. The sequence continues at coordinate 2,348 of BQKN01040491.1, read as the reverse complement.
AACTCGTTACGTGGTGGTGCATCCAGTCCCAACACTCCGGGATGCAATCCGGTGATGTGACTCCTGCTTGAACCAGGAGCTGCCTGATGGGTGATATAGCCGCAATGGACGCTCTCATGATCCACTGTCAAACGCCACGACATCTCGCGCGTCACGGCCTGACACCTGAGCTCAGTCAACGAGCGATGTCGAGGAATTTCTGGCATGTATGTGAAGCCACCGCCGGTCTTGTGAAGCCACTGCTCAGCGTCAATGAACACGGCTTCTGGGTCATCGACAGAATCACCAAATAGGAAATCGCTCTTCCGGAGAGGCTGGGTAGAGCTGGCGTCCTTCACAAAAGGAGCATCTGTGATCAGCTGGCGAATAGCTCGATGACCACCCTCCCTCACCACCTGGGCAACCTCAGTCGACGTGCCCGAAGCAAACTGAGGAGTAGCTGGAATAGGGGAAGGATTGTCAGAGGTCGAGTAATGCTCGCCACGACGCCCATAGACTGCGTGGGCTGAGAACGATCCAGAAGGGTACCCCACTGCAGAATAGACAATTAAACACGGGTTAGTCTCGGTTATAAAAGGAAATTGAACTCATCTTACAAATAGCTAAGATAGAGTCATTGCCTTATAAAGGGTGAGACGATTTGGCCACATTGTGCAATCATAAGATAGGGTGCATCGAGAATCCCTGCCTTATGAAGCGCAATGCAGCGTCAATTCGCCCCCTTTATTTTGAGATATGGTTTTGACCAAGCAAAACATATCTTTGAAGCGTCGATCCTCACCAAGGAGAATCAAGGCTCTTCCCGATTGCCTCGCCAAGGAGAACAACGTGGGGTAAACAGGGACTAATTCGCAAATTCTCAGAAAAAAGGGGTTAATTTGCAAAATTCCCAAAAATGCCAAAGCGTCGATCCTCACCAAGGAGAATCAAGGCTCTTCCCGATTGCCTCGCCAAGGAGAACAACGTGGGGTAAAAAGGACCAATTTATAAATTTTTAAGAAAAAAAGGACTAATTTGTAAATTTCCAAATATTGCCAAAAATAGCTCACCGGCGTAGGAAGGCGGCGCACCATCAGCTGACATGGCAGGGGAACGACCTCTCGAAGAACGCGGCATGACGAGCTGTAAAATAAATTAAAAGAGGTCAGATCTAGAAAAAAGATCACTTTTTTATCAGATCTACACCCCTAAAAGAAGCTCGAGGTGTCAAACCACATTCTCAACCCTCACATATGATCCTACAAATGCCTAAATTAAAATTGAGCATGAAAAAGATCATAATTGTGGGAGACTTACCTGAAGAAAGGCTAGAGATCCAACAAAAATGAGACCTTTTTGGAAACTCTCAGCACGCGCTCGAGGGGCCTGAAAGAAATTCTAAAAAATTGGATTTTTGAGGGATTTTTTCAGTCCAAGATCAAAAGGAAGCCTAGATCCAGGACAACTATCAAAGTTTCGAGGAGAAAAGACGCTCGAGGGAAGAGAAAAAATCAAAAAGAGGACAAGGGGGGGGCGGCCCTAGAGAGGAGGAAGAAAAGAAAAGAAAAAAGAGAAAAATGCCTCTTTTATAGCCTTGGACCAGATCTGGTTGAACCAGACCAGAACAGGCTGGACCAGACCAAGCCCAAATTGGACCAGACTGAGTCAGAATGAGCCCGAATTGAGTCTGAATGGACCAGATTGAGCCAGATTGAACCTGGCTGGACCAGACCAAGCCAGAGTGGATCAGACTGAGCCAGAATGAGCCAAATTGAGTCTGAATAGACCAGATTGAACCAGTTTGAACCAATTTCGAACCAGTTTGAACCAAATTCGAACCAGAATTCAAATTGGAGCTGGATTAAGCATCGAAATGATTTCAGATCGATCTACGGTTCAGTTCCTCACCTATTTAATCCCTCTCTCACATATTCGGAAGATTTGGAAAGATTTTTGAGCCCCAAATACTGCCTTTTTTGGCTCATTTTCAAGCCGGTTCAGCTCATTTTGAGCACGGAAATACTCCAATAAGGTATACGAGTATAAACTATTCCCTATTTTTATTGAGAAGTTCCTGGAGAATATTCTTCTAAAAATATTCTTAAGGATAACTCAATAACACGACGCCGGACAACGCGTCTCAAAAGAAGACTCGACGCCGACAATCGAACGAAAGTTGCACGTTGAACCAACCAACAAAAGCTAAAGATCGGAAAACTAGGAATCGACTTCAAGTTCAAATTCCGACGACGGTCAGACAATAAATGCAGCACCGAAATCCTCACAGGCGTTCTACAAAGCACTGAATGACCTGGTGGGATTGAAGGAAGCCAGAACAGAAGCCATTCCAAGGTCCCGTTATACCGACT
>BQKN01040482.1:0-11333 GCA_022839385.1 Asparagus kiusianus | reverse complement strand
CTCTTCTGGCTCGCCGGCGATCAGGGCTCGGAGCTAGGAGATGGCGCCGTAATGCAAGGATATGCAAGAAGCCCCTTCCTCCTTTTTTGATTGATCAATCGATTGATCCCCCTTAGGGTTGTTGAAAGAAACCTTTAAATGGGAGAGAGACAGTTTGGCTGTTCCTGGAATTATGGGATGTGACCATACATTGTTCAGAGACATCCTGCTGTTCCTCTGTACTGCAAGCGGTCATTCGAGGAGCCGCATGTTGTGTCACGTCGCGCAGGAGTGGGAAAGCCTCTCCTCATATCTGTGACAGCGGCCGCCAGATACTTGAGTGGATCTGGCCAGCTCATCGAGCACCGGCGGCTCTTGCCCTCGGTTTGGACGAGTGAGGTAAGCCGCATTTATGAGGGTGCAGGCTTGCTCTGATGCCTGTCCGCTTACTTACATCCTGAGCCATCGGACGACCGCTTGACGGTCCTGGGACACTGTGCCCCCCTCCCGATGCCTCAATAGGAACGGGAGAATGGATGTTTCGTACCCGAGTGGGTTTGGGCAGTTTGCTGTATGCCGACGGCTCCGGCTCTTGATTCTGATGGGTGAGGTGACCCGTATTTATGAGTATGCAGGCCGGTCCGGTGCCTGTCTTGTTCGCTGGAATTGCGGACGGCCGTCTGATGAGTCTGGAGCACTGTGCTCTCTCCCTTCGCATAGCAGGCAATAGGGGAGGCTTGTCCCTGGAAGCCCGGCCTTCGACTCACGTAGGTGGACTTGGCCCTCTACGAGCGGGTTTGGTATATGAGGGCGGATTTGGCCCCTACGAGCGGATTTGGCTCATGAGGGCGGATTTGGCCCCTGCGAGCGGATTTGGCTCATGAGGGCAAATTCGGACCCCTGCGAGTGGATTTGGCTCGTGAGGGCGGATTCACTCTACTAGTGGGCCCATGTGACTTGTCGTGTGAGGGCCCAGGTATGCCATCGGGCCCGTTTCATGGCTACACTCCATTCTTCATCTAAGTGGATGGTCTTGACTTGTGGGCGAATTTGTTCGTTAGTCTGCCATGGTAATTTTTACCGTCTACAAGACCCCCTTCAAAGTTTTCAGACCAAAACCGGCTTACGTGTGGTCTGGAATACTTTGAATAAAAAGTTTTGGGCGGACCAAGTGCCTTAGGATTTTTAGCAAATCCTCAGCTATCAACGGATTTGATCTGCCTTTACCGATTACCGTTTGAATCGGGCTAGCCATACTATTCCCCTCAGTATGATGAGTTATCGAGTAGTTTTTCTTAGGCTTCGTGCTAAGATTTCTACTCTGATCCCTAGCTGCCTGGGGCGCGGGTCTAAACAAGGTCACCTTGTCGGTTTCGAGATTTTGGGCAAGTCGCTTATTTCCCAAAGGTGGGTGAACCATGCAGGCAAAGTTTAAGCTTCGATGGTGAAATTCCGCCCGACCTGTGGATTTTATCAGCACTTTCGCTGATGAGACCCCTTATTTGGGCCAAAGTAAGCCCAGTGAGAGCAAACCGCGTGTTCACTTGTTGGGTTTAGCGCTTCTCCAGCTATGGCGGCGGGGTTCCGTCCTATCCCCCTTTTTATTTTTTGTGATTTGACAGTTCAACGTCAACTTCGTGCGTCTCGTTTGGATCGTGGCCGTGGTTTTCAAATCCAACCGTCGGATGTAGCCACCAATTTCCGTCCCTTCGATATACTAGGGGTGATCTGGGCCGTCGAATTTGGTCGTGGCCACGTCTCCTGTCCGTCAGGGTTTCGCCTTTCGAGGGCAATCATGACCACGTGGACGACTCCGCCCTTTTAAACCAGCCGTTTTCCTCCTTTGGGGGTTACTGTGCTCTCGAATCTAAAAAAAATTCTAAGGAAAGAGTTCCCGCCTCATACTTGCAATGGCTCCAAGATCTAAGAGGTGCAAAGTGAGGGGAGCAGGCCCCGGACGCTATTCCGATCGTCTCTCCGCCGGCATGCCCGCCGGTATTCCAGAGCCGCGCTCGGGTAAGTCGATGGGTGCGTTGGATGACCCCGTGTAGGGTACAGGCGTCGGGTTGGGGGGATGAGTGTCGCTCATTATCCTAGAATTCCGCCGTCCTTTGGCAGCTTCCCCGATTTGGGGCAAAGTTTGCCCTATTTGCCTTTAGAGGGTGATTTCTGTCTCCTCGGGCGAGCTCAAACTCTAACGGGAAGGGGGCGAACCGGCTTTTTGATAGGCGAGTTCGGCCCTTTCCTGGTAGAGGGGAGAATTGTCTGTACGGATAGACCCTGCTTGAAATGGGTTTCCCCTTTCGACAAGCGAATTCGCCCATACCTGTTTGATGGGCGACTTTTCCCTCATAGCGGATTTTGTCTTGATTGACTTTTTGTTCCTTCTCGCAGCGACTTTTTCTGATGAGGCTTTTCCGAAGGGTGTGGCCGTTGGTCACGCCAGGGGTATGGGCTATACGGCACCTCCTCGGTTTCCCTCTCTGGCTCCGGTACCCGCGTTCACTGTTGATAAGCCCCATGGCTTGATAAAGAGGGTCACGGACGAGTATCACCTGACATTACGCGAGTTGACGACTGATACGGTGCTGACAGACGATGCCAGGACGGAGCTGCCAAAGCCTCAATTTTTGTTCGGCGATGCAGCGACCGATCCTTTCGTTCTACTGCTCAAAGAGAGCAGGTGGTTCCGTACGGTGGAAGGGACTCACTATTACCTCCCTAGTATGCCGAGAGGGTTCTCGATCGTCGAGCTGCGGTCTTTCGCGGTCCCCCGCGTGATGAACTGGGACTTGACTCCAACTCAGGACGGGGTCACTTGCGGCGTCTTTACGGGCTCTTCGGCTAGGTGTGGGGTGGAGAGTTCCTGTAAGCGCGTGACGGGTCTGCGCCCTGGTCTGCTGTCCAATGAGCCGCCGGCAGGAGAGACGACGGCGGTAGCGGAGACTTTCCGCTATCGCTTCTTCCGTGTCGGTGGGAGGTTTCCCCCAAAAGACTTCAGAGCCCCAGGGTGGGTATAATCGGCGCCTGGTAGCGACACTTGGTGGTCCAAGATCACCGATTATGTCCTGGCCGAGAATTCTGACCTTAAGGATTCGGAGCTGTACGTGGCCATTCAAGCCACTCGACATGGTTTGTGGATCAACGCTTCTCAGTTCCACAGCATCCTGGAACTGTACTGCGCGGAAAGTGGCACATTCTTCACCCCCAACGGTGAGCTTGGCATTACCCCTCACGAGATGTATGACGTGTCAGGGCTGCCTCTGGGAGACTTTCCTTATGAGGAGTACATCCCAGACCAAGACGAGATTGATCAGCTCTCGAACCATTCCCCCTTGGCGGTTGAAACTCTATGGGAGTTACTCTGCCACTACCACATCTGCCTCAGTACCTTAGGGGCTGCGGATCATAAGGGGAAGAAGAAGAGAACCCCGGGGATCGGTCACAAGAATTGGGCTGACTATCTGTTCCTAGGGAACGATGTCAAGGGGAAGCCAGCTCTTCCGCTGGGCGAGTGCGACGAGGCTGAAGTGGAGAGGAGGATGGCCGAAGGGGAGGCCACAGTAGTTCTTGAGCGTGATGAGGGCGGATTCAAATTCGGAATGGCCTTCCACTCGTTTCACCACCAGGCTAAGTCTCCTATATCTGGGAAGGCCTTATTTGCGGGGTATCTCATGCTGTGGCTAAAGAGGTGCGTAGTCCCCACTCATTCTTTTGAGGCTCTTCCTGTGGAGGTTGTGTATCCGGTAGTTTGCTTAGCCCACGGGAAGTCTTATTCCTTGGTGTCAGCGACGATAGCGTGCATCCACCGGGGGCTCCGCAACCTGATGGCCTAATTCTGTCGCGTATCGGCTATCGATGAGGGGGCAGGAGAGATTATCAGGACCCCCAATCCTAGGGTGGGGCTACCGTATACTTATTTGATGGCATGGTTTGTCTGCCATTGTGAGTGCTTGATGAGTGCCCCTGCGACTCCTCAGGGAGACAGGTTTGTTCCGTTCGTCGAGCGCTTGGAGAGGTGCTCCTGGAAGTGTAAGGATATTCCTGACGCGCGAAAGACGCTCTCCCATTTCGTCCACTATAATTTCCGCCGTTCATTTCCCTATTTTAGTGGAGGAGGATACGGGGAGTCCCTCAGAGATGTGCCGACGATGGATCATCACACGATTCTTTCGCGCGGCGCCTTCCGTTGGTTGGTGAATATCCGGCCAGGGTATCACATCCTTCAAACGGGCTTCGTGTATTATCTTGAGCCGTATGTCCCTTGCAGGTTCGCCCGCCAGTTTGGGTATGACCAATTGTACGTGGACAACGCCAATCCCCATCTGCACTTCGAAGGAGGGTTGGTGGACGGAGCTCGGGGATGGTTTGGACTCACGCTGGTGGTACCCATGCCCGCTTTGAACTACCCACGAAGGATCGTGATCTGCACCATACTCTCCTGTACTGTCGGTGGTATCGGGGTGCCAGCGCTGATCCCGAAGGCTTTTGGTTTCAGGGTTTGTGTTTGGCGGAGTAGGGGCGAAAGGAGAAGGCGAGGATCCAGCGGGAGGCGGATCGTGCGGCGGTCAAGGCCAAGATTAGCTCTTTTAGCCTGCTGAAATTCCTGTAATGCTCACGTTATCTAAGTTCTCCCTTTTTTTTTGTAGTTCGGTTGATGCGGGTTGCATCACAATCTTAAACTTAACGTATGTAATTTTGGCCCGTAGTGGCTCTTGGCTTTGATTACTCTGCCTAGTTTTCTCTTTATTTTCTGGCGTGCATCTGGTTTGTTTTGCCCTTAGGTTAAACTCGTTTGGGACATTTGGCTTTTTCTCATGTCTTCTCTAGCCAATTCGCCTTGGACTTGGTCGTTTGGCCTTTTCTCTGCTCTTGGCTATCTGCGGCGTGGAGTCATGTCAGACCTGTCTTTCGCGTTGCAAATCAAGTGGGATCAATGGATAACACTTGGCCTAAAACCAGGAATGGCTGATCGTGCATGCGATCGACCGATATCCCCCAATCTTCGACTCGCCAGTCGGCGGGTAGCCGTTTGAAGGGTCTGTCGGGCGTGATGCCCGTCGGACCGCCTTTGATAATCATCACCGCCCGTGAGGGTGGTGACGTAGGCGATAATCAAATCGTTCAGGGATGTAGGAATGTGACGATCGATCGTTGTAGGAGCCATCGCGTGGTAGGCCACTACCCATCAGCTATCCTAAGGGAATGTTAGGATATCTGGAATAGGCCAAATAGTTCAGGAACGTAGGAGTGTGACTATCGACCGAAGTAATAACACATCGCATGGTAGGTTATTACGTAGACTGTGCCATTCGCAAGAATAGCGGCGCCAGTCATCGGAGGTAATCATTAACCTGATGAAGTTTTGTCGCGATCGGAGCAACTATGGGGTCTTATCATCTCATTGAAGGAGACTGATAAGCTGGTTCGGTTAGAAGTGGTGGTTAACATAACCGAGTTGTTTGCCGCGATATGAGCGACTCTGTTGAATTCGCCATCCTATTGGGGAGGATTAGCAATTGACTTTTGCCAGTGGTTTGGTATCAATCTGGCAATGGGGGTTTATTACGATTTGAGCAACCCTGTATTTGCCGCGCTGTGAGCGACCTCGGTGGATCCGCCATCTTATTAGGGAAGGATTGGCGAATTGACTCTGAGCCTGCTGTGATATGAGCGACCTTGGTGGATCCGCCATCTTATTGGGCAAGATTGGCGAATTGACTCTGACCGAGATCTTTCGTCAGAGCGGGTAAGGTAGGGATAGTTTAGCCTCGTGTACCAGTTGGAGGGGGGTGAGGGCCAGTTTAGACTCATGCACTCGTGGGAGTTTCAGGAAGAAGAACTAAGGGTAGTACTTCTTCAAGTATTTGCCGTTGATAGGCATCATGATCTTGTCGCCGTTTGGCTTGACAAGGCGGTAAGCTCCATTCGAATAGACTGTCTCTATTACGAATGTCCCTTCCCACTTGGATTGAAATTTGTCTTTCTTCTTGGAGGTGAGGATCATCGGTCGGCGAATGACCAGCACCAGTTCTCCCTCCTTGAAGGCTCGGCGTCTGACTTTCTTGTTGAAAGCCTTAGCCATTCAACCTTGATAGAACTCAATGTGTTGTTGAGCCTCCAGCCGTTTGTCGTCCAACACTTCGAGCTCGGCGAGTCGTTGCCGGTGGTTGTCTTCCACTGTCATCCCTGTCGCTAAGGCGATGCGAAGGGACGGAATTTGAATCTCTAATGGCAACACGGCCTCACAACCGTATACCAATGAGTAGGGCGTGTGGCCGGTCGGTATGTGAACTGTTGTGCGATACGCCCACAAACTCTCGCCAAGTTTCTCATTCCAATCGCATTTGCTGGTGGAGGTTAACTTGGTCAAGATCTTGATGATCGTTTTGTTGAAGGCCTCTGCCAAGCCATTCACCGATGGGTTGTAGGCCGTGGAAGAGAGGTTCTGTATTCGGAACTTGTCGCAGAACCTGGTGAATGCATGGCTGATAAATTACGTGCCATTGTCATAAATGATACGTCGGGGTACGCCGTATCGATAGATAACATGGTGTTTGATGAACTTAATCACGTTGTTAGTCTTGACTTCTCTCAAGGGGATGGCTTCGGCCCACTTAGAGAAGTAGTCAGTGATCGCGAGAATAAAGCGATGACCTCTCGCCGAAGGGGGGGATATTGGCCCCACTATGTCCATTCCCCATGCTTCGAAGGGCCATGAAGCCTTTGTCGGGTGTAGGTCTTCAGGCGGCTGGTGCATGTAGTTGGCGTGGACCTGGCACTCATGGCAACGCTTCGCGTAGATGACCGCGTCGTGAACCATCCCAGGCCAGAAATAGCCTATTCTTCGCAGGCGATCCCAAAGTTTGGGTCCAGGCTGGTGGGACCCACAAACGCCGCCGTGGGCCTCACGCAGAGCCTCTTGTGCCTCCGCTTTTGAAAGGCATCGGAGCAACAAGCCGTCGTACGACTTTCGATACAACGTCTTGGTGGTTGAATCATAGTAGAATCTCGTAGCACGTCTCCGAACAGATTCTCGCTCCTTTGCATCTTCGGGCAATACGCCGTATAGGACGTAATCGATGATCGGGAGGCGCCAATCCTCAGCACTGGGCTGATCTGGGACTTGATGGGTGGCGTTCGCTTCTGGAGCGTCTTTCAATCGAAAGAGCCTTCTGCTCGCCACCGTGACCCATTGGGTTGTCCCTAACGGTTGAGCCAGGTTGGTTGCCAAAGAGGCGAGCGTGTCCGCATGTGTGTTTTTGGATCGCAACACGTGCTCAATGCGGAAACTCTCGAATGATTCCACTAGCTCGATAGCCGCTTTGTGGAGAGGGATTAGGTCGTCGTTCCTAACTTCGTACTCGCCGGTCATCTGTTTGACGATGAGTTGGGAGTCGCCGTAAGCCTCTAGATGCTGTATCCTTAGCTCTTTCGCTAACTCGAGTCCGATGAGTAATGCATTGTACTCCGCCACATTGTTGGTACATGGATCTGTCAAAGAAAAGGCTCGGGGTAGTACGTGGTTATGTGGAGAAGTAAGGACTACCCCCACTCCTGCGACAATAGAGCCATCCGCAGCTGCGCGAGACGCACCGTCGAAGAACATCTGCCACAGCTCCGGTAGCGAAGTTACGTTGGCTTCGGGCGGTTCATCTGGCAAATCTTCAAACAAGTCGGTCTTTGACCCCAGTGGGTGACTGGCCATGAGATCGCAGATGGCCTGTCCCTTGACGGATTTTTGGGGCATGAAGTGGATATCATACTGAGAGAGGAGAAGAGCCCACCTAGCCAGACGCCAGTTCAACGCTGCGGGTTGTGTCATGAAGACCCGAATAGGGTTTATCCGGGAGATGACATGGATTGTCTGGCCGACCAGGTAGTGTCGCATCTTTTGGATGGCGAATACCAATGCCAAACATTCTTTTTTGACCATCGGGTACCACTGTTCAGCCCCTTGCAGGGTCCTACTTAGGTAGTAGATGCCTTGCTCATGGCCCGCGTCATCATTTTGTGCCAAGAGAGCACCCAGAGAATGCTCCATGGCCCGGATATAGATGAGAAAAGGTCTCCCTAAAATTGGCGCAGCGAGGACTGGCGGATTCGAAAGGTAAGCCTTGATGTCCTCAAAGGCCTTTTGGCAAGACTCGTCCCATACGAAGGAAGTGCCTTTCTTCATAAGCTTAGAGAACGGCTGGCACTTGCCCGAAAGGTTTGAGATGAACCTTCGGACATAAGCCAATCGTCCTTGAAGGCCTCTTAACTCTTTAAGATTTCGAGGCGGCTGAAGCTCTTGAATGGCTCGCACCTTGTCTGGATCGATCCGGATCCCTTTCGTCGTGACGACGAAGCCGATGAACTTACCACTAGACATCCCTAGAAATGACTTCGTGGGGTTCATTTTGAGCTGGTGAGTCCTCATGAGTTCGAACATCGTCCTCAAGTCTTGAAGGTGGTCACCTTTGTGGCGACTCTTCACGACCAGGTCGTCTACGTAGCATTCCACCATTTTTCGCAGGTGTTCTCGAAAGATCATGCTCATGGCGCGCTGATAGGTGGCACCGGCGTTCTTGAGTCCAAAGGGCATGACCGTGTAGCAGTACACCCCCATAGGAGTGCGGAACGAAGTGTGTTTCTCGTCTTCGGGGTGCATTTTGATCTGATTGTACCCGGAGAAACCATCCATGAAAGACATCCTCTCAAATCCGCACGTGTTGTCGATGATGACATCGTGATGGGCAAAGGAAATTCGTCCTTCGGGCATGCGGCGTTGAGGTCTCTGAAGTCGATGCAGATACGGATTCTATCGTTTTTCTTCAGGACTGGAACAATATTGACCACCCAGTCAGGATGTTGTTCCTCTCTGATGAAGCTGGATTCGATGAGCTTCTTCACTTCAGCCTCAATCGCCTCCATAATCTGAGGGCGAAAGCGCCTCTGCTGTTGTTTGACTGGCTTGGAGTCTGAGCTGATGTTGAGGCGATGCGTGGCGATCCGCGGATCCAAACCAGGCATGTCTTCGTAGTTCCACGTGAAGACGTCAATGTATTCCCGTATGAGGGCGATGAGATCTTCTTTTTCCTGGTGGGGCAGACTGCCGCTGATGAATATGGGTTTGGGATTCGCCTCAGTACCCATGTTCACCTGGAGGATTTCGTCTTCGGTCGGTGGTTCCCGTTGCTCGAAGCGACTACTCCACTGGGGGTTAACATGGCGATCCCATGTCTCGTCATAAAGTGGAAGTTGTCCATCCTCCGCCATTTCGGCGGGATCCATTGTAGCCATGTTGATTGTAAAGCCATCGAACAGATCCCTCACGCTGACATCCGAGTCCCACGCCGAGGTTACCGACGATCGATCTCCTGAGCGTGCGTAGTCGGAGTCCTCGTCGACATAACAGCACAGGTCTGATGAGGAAGAGGAGTAGCCTAAGCCCCTCCGAGTCCTGTTGAAGTAATTTGAGGGTTTACCCTTGGGCACGTGGGCGGGTCGGATGACTGTTTTGCGCCCTCGGCCATAATTCAGACCCTCTAAACACGTGAGGTCATACCCCATGTCGCTCATCATGCGTTTGGCAACTTGGCTGTATTGCGAAAACTGAGGTGCTGGGTCCTCGTCTTCCGACTCGTCCCACATGGTGCGTAGGGGACTATCGATTCGGCCGAAAATAATGTCTTTTTGATAATTATTTTGGGCTGGCACAACAAATACAGCTCGTGACGATTCCATCGGCCGCGTTCTCGCGACGTATGACGAGCGTACTGGCATGTGCAGGGAGGGATCGCCGCGGAGTTTTGCCCACGAGTCGTTGGGTCTGTCGTCCTCAGACGTAGAACAAGGCGACACATAAGCAAAGTTGGACTTTTCATTCATGATAATCTTCTCCGCCTGAGTGGCGTTGGTTACATGATGACTCTCATAACCGATTACAATTAACTCGAAGTCGTTTAGTATTAGGTTATCGCCGTACTCAGGTTCGCTATCCGCCTCGTTACCGCTCCCCGGTTCTTCAACCGGTGGCTCGACGGGGTCCTGGTACAGTAGAGAGTCTGTGAAGTAATTCTCTATGCTTTTGAAGGGTTGTTTGTCGGCCACTACTGTTTTCACACGTTCGTAATCGTCCACATACTTCAAGCATTGGTGAAGGGTGGATGGGACTATTCGATTACCATGGATCCACGGGCGCCCTAAGAGCACGTTGTAGGAAGGCTCGGCATCGATGACGTAGCAGGTCACCTCCGTCTTCATGTTGCCTATTCGGCATTTCAGGCGGATTTTACCCAGCGGCCGTGTCCCCATGGCGTTGAAGCCAAAAATGGTTGTGGTGGTCGAGGACAGACGTTTCAGCGGTATTCCCAGGTGCTTGATTAACTTCAGGGGTACGATGCTCAACGCGGAACCCGGGTCGACTTGGATCCGATCCACTTTCGCCAACCCGACGTATCCCGTGAAGTACAGTGGTCGATCATGGGATGTGTTCTTGATGAGCATGTCCTCAGGAGTGAAAGTGATGCACGGGACCCGTCTTTCTGAGACCTGGCAACAATTCGCACATTCTTGTTCCGCCTCCGTCTCTTTCGAGAAGTGGGTCGAGAATGCCTCTGAGTCCGCCAACGCCTCCTGTAGGGCCTCCCGGGTAGTCCTGGATAGCCTAAGGAGGTCGTACATGGTAATTCGCGCAGGGATGCTTTTCAGCTGCACGAGCACGTTGAACCTGAACGGTTGGTGGCTCGAGCTTGGTCCGTCTGGATTGGGAGGGGTTGTCGCGGCCGGCCTCACGGGAGGTCTCGCTGTGTTCTCTACCCTCGTGGGGTATTCCTTCGCGAATTCCTTTCCTGCTCTCGTGGCGAAGACGTTGGTGTCTTCTTCGGAGTCGGTCAGGGCGGTTATCGCTGTGTTATCTCTATCTGGGATGGCAGAGATGACGTTGCAATGCTTTCCCTTAGCCTCCTTCGAAGGCCTTGCAGTCCATTGTTCATCGTTAAGGAGGTCTGGATGGACCCACATCACCTGCCCCGATGGCAGAATCTGCGGGACCAAACCTTTCTCCCGCTGGTTATGAGGATCGTCGTTGGTGATCTTCAAGACCGCCTTGGGGATAGGAACTACCCCCGTCGGAGCTCAAACCTCCGGGAGATCTGTCCCAAAGCTCAAGGTGATCATGTTCGTGGTCACCTGCTTTTGGACTTTCTCCTTCTTCAAGACCCCTGCGTCGTAGAGAGCTTGGAGTTTGTCTTTGAGGACATAACACTTGGTTGTGTGGTGACCAAGGAACCTGTGATAGGCACAGTAACTTGGATCACCGGTCTTGTCCGCCTCCTCAGGCTTCGTGGCTTCTGGTAGTTTGATTCGGC
>BQKN01040476.1:0-12395 GCA_022839385.1 Asparagus kiusianus | reverse complement strand
TACTAAAAAATTATTTTAACTAGTATCAAAATTTTACGGTCCTTACAAGTTGAGTTTGGCTCGTGTCATTGAGTTGACTTTGAACTGACTATCTCTGTCACATTGTGCTGACTTAGGGTTTCAGATCACCGTATGTTGACTTTTTGTCGCAACGCGTTGAATGGCGTTGACCTAGGGTTACGCGTTGACCGGCGTTGACCCTAGGGTTTCGAACGTTGAACGTTGACTTTTTGGTCGCAACGCGTCGAATGGCGTTGACCTAGGGTTACACGTTGACCGGCATTGACCCTAGGGTTTCGAACATCGAACGTTGACTTTTTTTGTCGCAACGCGTCGAATAGCATTGACCTAGGGTTACGCGTTGACCGGCGTTGACCCTAGGGTTTCGAACGTCGAACGTTGACTTTTTTTATCGCAACGCGTCGAATGGCGTTGACCTAGGGTTACGCATTGACCGGCGTTGACCGTAGGGTTTCGAATGTTGAACGTTGACTTTTTGGTCGCAACGCGTTGACTAGCGTTGACCTAGGGTTATGCGTTGACCGGCGTTGACCCTAGGGTTTCGAACGTCGAACGTTGACTTTTTTTGTCGCAACGCGTCGAATGGCGTTGACCTAGGGTTACGTGTTGACCGGCGTTGACCCTAGGGTTTCGAACGTCGAACGTTGACTTTTTGGTCGCAACGCGTTGACTGGCGTTGACCTAGGGTTACGCATTAACCCTAGGGTTTCAAACGTTCGGTATTGATTAGTGTGGACTTCATCGAAATATCCAACAACCGACGAAAAATAGGCAAATTCGGACTTCGAAACGGGATCGGGGGGGCTCGAATTGGGTTGAGACACCCAAAGGTGTCTCAACTTGGCCGAGACACCCTTGGGGTGTCTCGGTTTTGCCGAGACACCCTTGGGGTGTCTTGGCCAAAACCGAGACTTCCCCCCCTTTTCTTTGATATTCTTTCCTTCTTTTGTTTTCCCTTTTGAACTTTCCCTTTTTTTTTTTTTTGATTTTGTTTCCTCTTTTGTTTTCCCCCCTCTTTCCATATTTTCAAAAGAAGATCCTTTCCTTTTTTAAACTCCTTCTTCTTCCTTCCCTCCATACACCATTATTTCTCTCCTTCAAGAACTCCAAACCCACAAAATTTCGGATTTTGTATGCTCCTCTCTTGGCCGAAAATTCCTCTCAAGCTAGGGTTTATCTTTCATCTTCAAGCTCAAAGAAAGTCTCTTGATTTTGGGTAAGTTTCCTCTCAAAAACTCTCTCCCTTTTTGATCAAGGTTGAAACTTTATGTTTGCAAAGAGGGTATGCCATGAATTTGTATGCAAAGATCATAGCTTTTGTTCTCATAGGTTGGGTTTTGTGAGAAAGATAGGAGTTTGATGATGGGTTGGTGTATGCACAAAGTTTTGGGGGGTTTTATGCAAGAAATATAACATGGCCGAAATTTTGAAGGGTTTTTTATGCAAAATAGGGCTGAAATTTTGAGGCTTGGACTTTAGACACACTTGGCCACAACTTTGAGGGGTGCTTTATGCAAGAGGACTAAAAGTTGTTGAGGGGTTTATTTGCAAAGTTGCCCATAAATATTTTAGAGGGGCTTATTTGCAAAAAGGGCAGAAAATTCAAGGCTGAAATCCAAGAAGTTTAGACCACAAAACCACGATCAAAGTTTTGAGAAGGATATGTGGACATTAAATCGAAATTTGTGAAGGGGTCTATATGCAAAATTGGCTAAATTCTACCAAAGGGCTTATTTGCAAAATTAACCAAAATTGTGGGATGTTGGGGGTGCTATATGATCAGATATGATGACCATGACCTAACTCGAGCGTGTCCTTGACCCGAATTTAGCCTTGAACACGAGGGGTGTTTTGGGTATTTCACCAAAATTTACCGCGAAGATGACAATCATTGTTTCGTATGCACGAAATTTGTAGGTTTAATTAGACTTCAACTATAAAATCCTATTTATTCATAGGACTTTAGTTCAAGTTCTTAATTTCCCTTTTAAATTTCGTGCATTCATATTGTACCTGACTTACTGCTTTTCATTGCAGATTTTCGATGTCTCCACGTCGACCTCAACTTCGTAGGAGTCGTTCCCATTCGCAGCACAGCGAGGAAGAAGTCCCTATAGTATCCTCCCCTCCAGCGGCTTCCTTTTTCGGGGGTGAGAATTTTTTCTCTTTTTTTTGTATCCCCGATTGATCCCTTCGCGGGTCATGAAGGAAGAACCGACACCCTCCTTCGCGGGGGTCGAGGTTTCGGACTTGTTTTGCTTGGTCAATTCAAGTCTTCTGGCATATTGGGGCGATTTCGTATCGTCTTACACTTTGTAGGTTGGTGTATGTTACCACGTTATTTACGTGATGATGCATACCGCCCTACCGGTGTAGGCCATTCAAAATCGTCACTCCAATTTCCCTTGGATGATCTTATCTTACTTTTTTATGAGATGGATTTTCTGACTCTATTCTTGTGTTTTGTTGCAGTCGAGTTCCCCGCGGGCAGCCTCCCTCATCATGCCCCTACTGGTTGTAGCAGGGAAGTCTTCTCTTCGGCTTCCATCAGGCAGGCCATTGGTCCACTCCCTCAGTTCGACAATGATCGCTCCGACGAATCCTGTAGTTTGATACGGGATGGAGGGCGTCATTGTTTACGCCAGCTTATTACGGATGCTCCCTTTACTGCAGATTCTACCTCTACTCAGGCTTTAAAGAAGCCCAGTTTTCTGTTCGGAGATCACACTGAGGATCCTGCTACGTTGACTCTTATCGAGGAGCATTGGCTGACTCTCGACGAAGGAGCCCTCCTGTATATTCCCTCCATTCCTCATCAATATTCTTTCACTCATTTGGAGGGACAGGCCGTGGAGCGACAGATGACTTGGCATCTTACCGATGATGCTGAGAAAGTTCAGTGTGGATATTCCTCTCATCATAAGACTCCTGGTTCTGCTGGGTATCATTCCATCCGCGGTCTTCGACCAGGGATCATGGGTCTTGACACTGCACCCCCAGGCGAGGTATCAGCAGTTGCCCCTACTGTGAAGAATCGTATGGCTCATCTTGGGAGAAGGTTACCTCCACCAGATTATAGATGCTATGGTTGGGCTTTCTCACAAGCCAAGGGATGGTGGACACGCATGACCAGTTACGTCTTGGGGCGCTGGGAGAAGGATTTGAAAAGCAGTGGATTGTATGCACCTATACGAGCCACCATGTATGGACTTCCGGTCAGCTGCCGCCATTTCTTGGCGTTGTTGGAGACATACATGCCCGACAGTAACACATTCCTGACCAGCGGCGGAGAGTTAGGGTTGGCCTTACATGAGATGTATCAGGTTTCTGGTCTTCCGATGGGGGATTGTCCATATCAGAAGTACTTTCCCTCGAACCAGCAGTTGGGGTGGTTGAAGAAAGATACTCTCGATATGTATGATACTCTTTGGGACCTCACTTGTCATTATTATACCTCCTTGATCAAGATTTCTCCTCCAGCGAAGAGGAAAAGGCAGATCAGCTTGAAGCAGTTTGCTGTCTATTTGTTCCCAAATTTGGAGGGTGACTTCGGCGAGCCCCTTCGTGAGTTAGATGTCTTGACCCCTACCGCCATTAATGAGTTGATGGAGAAGGCTGAGGCTCGTTCTTACACCATTGCCAGTGCTGAGGATGTAGCCTTTCATGATGTAGGTTTCGAGGAACAGGGGTGTGCTCCTGTACCAAGTTTCTCGAAACCCGACGCTGGATTATTAGCTGACATGCTGGCTGAACAGACTACCAGAGGAACCGTGAGACCACCTTTTGAGAGTGATTCATTCACAGGTATATATCTGATTCCCTTCATTTTGCTTGATCTTTTATTTAACTAATGAAGGATTAATATTACAGTACCAGTCATTGGGACTGATTCAGTAACGATCTCCAGCACATCTCGTTTACCTCGAAGTGACAGACTCGCAGGTATGCAGGCGATCTTGGATGTCATGCTACTTTTCATTTATCTGATTTTTTTGACTAAAAGATGGGTGTAATCATAGGACCAGCCACTGGGACCGATACCCTTATGACTCCTGGCATTCCCGTTGCATTTGAGGACGATGGAGTTGCAGGTATGCATACGATCTTATCATCCCGATTTTCTTTATTTGTCCAAATTTCCATTTTGACTAATAAAGAAGTGTAACTATAGGACCAGTCGTTGTGCCTGATACCACTACAGTTTCTGGGACCTATTGTTTGCATAAAAGTGACGTCTCCCCGCCACCGCCGAGTGGTATGACCGATTTGCCTACAGGGGTTGATATACCCTCCATGACCACTCCTGCCGTTATCTCGGAGCCTGTCGGACCTCAGCCCGAGGGGACCTCCATTGGCATAGGTATACTCGGACTTTCCCTTCAGGTTTTCTTATTATATTCGATAATCTCTTAGCTTTCTACACTGCTGCTTGTAGGATCTCGATCATCTCTATATGAGCGTGTCCGCGACCTTTTGGTCGATACCGACCCCGACAGAGACATTTTTCGTACAGACCTCGGCTTTTTTATCACCTTTTTTAACGACATGATCAAGAAACTTCTGCATCGAGGATATCGTTTCGATCAGTTCAGGCGTTCCTTCTCTCGCTACATGATGATGATCAGAGAGGAAGGGTATCCAGAGTTGGCCGACTCCTTAACCGCCGATTTTACTGTTCTGGAGTCGGAGATCCGAGAGTTGGAGGAATTGAAGGCTAATGGGGCTTCTTCCTTCGTGTCTTCTCAGCTGGAGCATAGGTTGTCGCAGTGGCATGATTTGAGATCTTCCATCGGCCGCGAGCTTCAGTCACATGAGAGTTCCGTTGCGCAGCTGATGGCTACCGTGGCGAGGAAGGATACAGATAGAGCCGAGTTACTCAGCTCTTTGGATTCCAGCCGCGAGGAAGTGGCTAGGTTGAAGGAGGCCTTGAAGCACGCCGAGGAGTCCGTTACTATTATTGCAGATGACCTGGCTGGATTAGAGCGTTCTCGTGAACAGGCACTCGAGAAGCTAGGATCCACACAGGAGAGATTGATGAAGCTGAAGAGTGAAGCCGTGAAGATCTTGAGCAGTTCTGAAGAATCTGTCCGAGCTGGTCTGCAGGCAGAACTTGAGCAGAGTTATGTAAATAGGCTTTCTAGTTTAGAGTCTCATGTTCTTAGCCGTCAACTGCCTTCGGGTTAATAATCTTTTTATTGTACGTTTTGACCTGATCTATTAATCGAGACTCGGTATTTGATTCCTTTATGATATTTCTTTATTTATTTTGAATCCAACAATGATAAGATTTACAGGATTTTTGGCAAACCCCCAGGCATCAACGGGTTTGATATGCCTTTACCAATTACCGTTTGAATCGGGCTAGCATGTGAATTATTAAAACCCATCTCACATGTAACGTTGCGCTAAGAAAATTGCTTTTTCTAGACTTAATGCTATGATTTTGAATACATAGACTTCACCATTTCTTATAGGGAAAAGGTACCCCGCACCGCGTATTAGACGATGACTTATCCCTTCTCAGGCTTCAGGATAAAATTCCCCAGACTTAAATTCTGGTGTGTTCTTCAATCGGTAAAAGACTAAACCGGCTACACATGTTAGGCATAGACTTTGGGGTTTTTGGCAAACCCCCAGCCTTCAACGGGTTTGATGTGCCTTTACCGATCACCGTTTGAATCGGGTTAGCATGCGGATTGTCTAGATCCGTTCCGCGTGTAACGTTGTGCTAAAAGAATTGCTTCTCTTAGACTTAATGCTATGATTTTAAATACATAGACTTTGTCATTTTTTATGGGAAAAGGCACCCAGCAACGCGTGTTAGGCGATGGCTTATCCCTACTTCGGATTCGGGATAAAATTCCCCAGGTTTAGACCCTGGTGTCTTTTTCAATCGGTGAAAGACTAAACCGGCAACGCGTGTTAGGCGTAGATTTATCTCTATTTAGGAGTCGAGATAAAATTCCTCGTGCACAAAGTGCCTGGATTGGGAATTGGGAATTGTGTCCTTTCTGAGTGCAAAGACAAACTGAAAAATGAGAAAGGAAGAATTTTATATTCTATCTCCCTGTGCTGAAGAGGAAGAATTTTATATTCTATCTACAGCTGGAAAGGAAACTCGAGGTGGGATCTCCACCCCCAGAATCCGGAAGGATGAAACTAAGAGTGGGATCTCCACTCTGAGAATCGGAAAGGTTCAAACGGCCCTAACTTTTATAGGATTGGTCATTTGAATCAAAAGAATCCATCATTCATTGAGGAGAAAGCCTAATTTCGACCCTAACTTTTATAGGTTTGGTGGAAAAAGGAACAAAGGCAGATTTCCGTTTATCGAAAAGGAATGACTCGGTCTTAACCCTGGCATTTGTAGGTTTGACTAAGTGAGATTGGGAACAATCCTAACTTTTATAGGTTTGATTGTCCGAACTGAAAGTGGACATCTCGTTCATGGGAGGAATCGAGAGAGGCATTTGGCTTTGGTCTTAACTTTTATAGGTTTGACCTGAAAGCAAAGAGAGTGGAATACAGGTAGCAATGAGAATGCCAAATCGTACTCACTCAAAGGGAGACTTCAATGTTAAGTGATTAGGACCTAACATGTTGAGTCTGAGAATTACCAATGACTGGCAGATAGGAAATTCGGTGGATCCACCGTCAATTAATTTGATTAGTGGATAGTTTGGTGAGGGAAGATTAATCTATCAAAGGATTAGATCTCGTCTCACAAAAATAACTCATGAGAGTTAGAATTCGACAAGAAGAAACATTTCGACGTTCGGAGTTCGAACGTGGATTCCTTACTCATCTTTTCTACATTGACTGGGTTATCCCTAAGAATACCACATGTGGTATTCTTCCGGGAACTTCCCAATACATCAATTTTCCTGAAGATACTAAGGATAGTATCTTTTCAGGAATTTGCCATTTATTGGCATCATAAGCCGGTCACCATCCTTGGTGACTAAGCGATATGCGCCGTTCGAGTAAACTGTCTCTACTACGAATGGTCCCTCCCATTTGGGTTCAAATTTATTGAGAATCATCAAAAACTTCAAGAGACTGGTTCAATAAGCAATATTTTATTTCCAACCCCTTTTTATTGATATCGGGTTATCCTTAAGAATATCACATATAATATTCTCCAGGAACTTCCCGTTAGATACAAAGGAAACAGTTTATACTCATATACCCGTTGGAGTTTTGAAAGAAGCAGTTTATACTCGTATACTTTTCGGAGTGTTGTTGGTCGCTCTCATTCGGTTTGTTTTACTATTGAGACGCCGGCTTCAACTAAGGCTTGTATCGTATTCTTGAGGGTGTAGCAAGTCTCCGTGGGATGGAGAATCCTCCTATGGTACCCACAATATTTTGGGTCTGAAATCCGGTTAGCTTCCTCCTAATCTCTGATAGGTGGGAGCTTGATTTTGTCATTTTCCAGAAGATATTTAAGGATGTCTGGAACATCATCGTCCTTGAAGGAGTATCGTTGCATCTGAAGCGACTGTTGTGGCAATCGCTCCCATGGTTGTCGTTGTGATGTTTGGCCAGT
The DNA here is from genome assembly GCA_022839385.1 of Asparagus kiusianus. Lineage (NCBI taxonomy): Eukaryota > Viridiplantae > Streptophyta > Magnoliopsida > Asparagales > Asparagaceae > Asparagus > Asparagus kiusianus. Next base: position 4,825 of record BQKN01040476.1, on the reverse strand, counting down.
AGCGAACCTGGGTACGGACTCTGGTTGGCTTTCCTCAACTCTCTTTCTTTTGGGATAGCGTCTAGTTGAGGTGGTGACAGACTCGATCTCCTTCTGCTTTTTGTCTTCATCTCCATCTCTCTTTGGGCTACCCCCAGCGTCATTAAAGGGTGTGGTCATACCACCCCCAGTGTTACCGAGGGGTGAATCAGTCTTGATGACCATATTCAGATTCAGACTGTTGTCACTTGTCCTGTTTAGAATAGGCGCGACTGGTGTAGCACAACAGCTAGACCCAGCCTGATAATCAGGTTTAGGAAATTTACACCTTTCAGCTTGCAACTCTCTTATTTATCGCATAACCAATTCCATCTTACCCTCAAATTCTTCTTTCTGCTTGATTAATGCTTCTTGAACTATTTGAGTGAGCTGGTCAGGAGTAATGGTGAACGCCTCCCTAGTGTTTTTAGAAAGACGTGATAACTCGTGTAGAGTCACTTTTACTGGGATGTTAGCCAATTGGGTCATAACATCGAAGTGGTGCAAAATGTTTGAATTTCCCGGTTTATCTCTTCCAATCTGCTGATTGACTCGAGACTGCCTCGGGTTTTGAACATCTTGGTGCAGGGGCTCCTGTTGGGTCCTCTCAGCAGGTGTGGGGATAGTTGTAATCATCTCCACCCCAGCCAGTCGACCATACTCGTTCCCGTTTCTGGTGGCGAGGACTGGTTCTCCGATGGTTACAAGAGTTTCATGTTCATTGTCGGAAAATGAGAAAGCAGGCATTGCTTCGTCATCTTCCCCTGGAATAGCAGAAGCTCCATAACAAGACTTACCTTTTCCTTTTGACTTTTTCTTGGAAGAGGCTCCAGTCTATTGTTCATCTTCAATCAAATCTGGATGAACCCAAAGAATCTCGCCATTCGGGGCTGTGTGTGGCACAAGTCCTTTCTGGCGCTGTTTGTGAGGATCATCGTTCACCGTCTTCACTGCTGCATTTATTTTCGGTTCATGCTGGAACCAGTTCAAAGGAACAGACCCGAAGCTAATCAATACTGCATTCGCACCCATTTTTTTCTCCTTAGGTTGCTTCATAGTGATGACCCCGACATCGATCAGAGCTTGGATCTTGTCTTTAAGGACGTAGCATGCCTTGGTAGGATGGTGCACCGCTCTGTGAAATGCGCAGTATTTCGGATCACTAACTCTTTTAGCATCTTCTTGATCCTGGACCGGAGGCAACTTGATCTTGTTGTTCTCGATAAGGTATTTAAAAATACCGGGAACTTCATCTTCTTTGAATGAATAGACCTTCGAAAACTTTGGTTCTGAGGCCTTTTGCTTCTGGGGCTGTTGCTGCCACCTTGATTGTTGAGGCGCCTTTTGTTGCTGCTGTTGCGGTTGTGCTTGCACCTCGAATGTTTGGTTTGCGTCCACAGCATTCACTTGTGCTTTTCCCTTACCCTTAGGGACAAAGTTCTGTTGCGGAGCGTTATTTGTTATTTGACATCTTTCAGCCTTCTTCCTTTTAAGGAATCACTCGGCTCTTTCTCCTCACACCTTCAAGTCCTTCCAGGTCTTCGGTGGTGCCATTCCCATAGCTTCGAGGATGTCTAATGAAAGATTATTGTGACAAGTCTCGAGGATAAAGTTTTCGCTGACCGGATCTCTGCAGTTCATTGCTTTGTTTCTGAATCTCTTCACGAAGTTTTCGACCGTCTCACCATTCTTCTGCTTCTCATCGAATAGTGTACCGATCGAGATTTCTGTGTCGTTATCGAAGAAGTTCATCAGAAACATATCTTCCATGTCATCCCAACTGCTGATACTCCCGGGTTTGAGACGGCGATACCAGTCGAAGGCTGCTCCGCGAAGAGTGCCGACCAATGACCGCACCATAAGAGGTTCATTTCCAGAAATGATTCCTAAATGAGACTTAAAATATATTAAGTGTTGGGTAGGGGAACCCTTTCCATCAAACGGCGTAAAGTTGATTAAATTAAACTTTGCTGGATACGGAATTGATTCCCACTCCCTTGGGTATGGACATGGTATGCCGGACCTCTTCACTTCTTGAGCATTCATCAACACGTTGATTTTGCTCTCCAAGTCCTTCATCTTCTTGTCTTCACTCGCCTCGGTCTTCGAGTGGCTTCGGGGAGAGGTAACGTGGTCCTCTTTCGCATTATCATCCACGGGACCGCCTTCGTTATTGTTGTTGACAGGAGGGACATTGACATTATCCCCTTCCCGTTCATTCTCATCTTGATTCGGATTATTGCGACGACCGGGTTCTCCTTGGTGAGTTGTCAGCGCCGTGATTTGCTGGTCATGCATTTCTCTCATCCGCTGCATGGCCATCTCCATCTCGAACTTGAAAGTTTCCTTCTGTTTATTCAGGGCATCTTCAAGCATCTTGGTTACTTGTTCGGCGCTGATCATAAGTGACTCATAGGGTTGTTCCACACTAGAAGCCGTGTCATCGGACGCTATAGCCGAACAGGAGTCTGAACCAGCATCTGACACCTCCTCTTCCAAAGGAAGTCCCTTTTGCATCCTTTGGTAATTCTTTCGCCTATTGGTCCCTGATCGCAACCGCGTCATACGCCGGGATACTTCGGCAAGCTGATCTGGGTTAAAATGTCGTGTTGACTTCCCTCTGCCGGTCATATTAGCAGACACTTCTAGGTATTCGTCCTCTTGGCGGACGAACTTCTTCCCACGAAAACGCCTTGGCTTGGAAATTCTCTCGAACACCGAGACTCTCCTTGGGGCTTTAGAACAGCAGCATTCTGACAATACCGTCTTGATTATGTTGGCACACGGGCAATGAGATTCCGTGTCTTGAGTGTATCTCTTTCGAGACTTATCCGCACTCCCGGCTCTATAGTACAACTCGTCAGTTTGGTAACTGGAGCAACCCATAGAGTGCTGGTATGACTTCCCAGGTATAACACCATCGTCATCAGACGAATGTGCTTCCCTCTGGGGATATGACGCTTTATTAGCGTTTTCAAAAGTCGCACGTTCAAGTTTACGCTTCTGCGAGCGTGAAAATCTAACGGGCTCTTGAACTTCGACTCGCAATCCAATGCGGTCGGTAACAGGGGCTTTTCCTCTGTTATCTTTTCTAGGGGGGTTGGTACGACCCCCAGTCTGGTTTGTTATTTGTGGACCCTTCAAAGGTCCCAATCGCTCCTTGATAGGTGCTTTACCTCGATCTTCGGGTAAAGGACCGAGGCGACCTTTCAAAGGAACTCTGGATCTTGTAGGATCCACGTTCTTGCCTGGCTCCGTAGGAGGTGTGGGAACGGGATCTGGATTTGAAGAAGTTTGGGTGACAACTCCACCCACTTTTGTCTTAGGTGCCGATTTTGACTTTGGCACCCAAACCCGCTTATGTGTAGACGGCTTTTTGACCGCCTCTTCTTTCTGCATCTCTTCCGCTTTTTGCAGAAGGACTCGGGCGTGCGCGAGCAATGCGCGATGTTTCTTGATTCGCTCCTCGAGAGTGGAGCGATTCTTCTTGACGCGCACCCATTCGTTTGTCTCCGCCTTAGAGGAAAGGTTGGCGGTTCGCCGCTGTTGCTCTTGGCGCTGCCTTGATTTCAGGTCCTCTGTGTAACGGACCCCGTCCATTGATTCTGCGGCCTTGGCCAATTGTCGGGCGAGGCGTTGACGCCGTCTTTGGCGTGCCCTCTTCGACAAAGCTGGAGCACCTTCAACACTTGTCTTCACGGCAGAGGGAAGATCTGGATCTGCAGCTACAATCACGTTGGACGTCATAGGAACGTCGCAGGGAGTAGATGCAGCAGCAACGAGGGGATCTCGGATCTGCGAATCGGAGGTCCCGCGAGCATTTCTGGAAGATAAAGTCTTCTTGCGCCTGTTTGGAGAGGCGGATCTGGAGGAGGAGGAAGAGAGGTACTCTTCAAACTTTTGTTGATCGAACTCGTATTCGATCTCTTCGTTCACCCGGATCTTGAATGCCGGTTGCGTCACGACAGCCTCGGCAGCGGGGCTGTTGGCTCCCACTGTGGTCGCCAGCTTGTTTTTGTCAAAAGTTGCCTTCATCATTGATTTCATTAAACTTCAAACGTTACAAATGAATTCAAACTACAAAGAATAAAAAGATTACAACTTTCTTGGAAATAAACACAAGATCCGTTCGTCGTCTCTTGCTTGCGTGGGTCTTTAGCCTGTGATGGGGACGTCGATATCCGTGGACTACCTGGCAATCAGATCTGATTCAGAGCTTTGTCGATCCGCGAGGAGATCTAGAAACTGAAGTGCCTATCTCGATAAAAGCAAGATATTTGCTCTTCTTAGGATTACCGCTAAGGGGTAATGCTAAGGATCGGATGCGGGTGATGTAGATCTGACGAAGAACTCTCTTGTGTTGAAGTGCTCGATCACTCTTCAGTCCGGCAGGGCTTTGCCAATTCTCTAAAACTCCAGCCCTGAAAAATGAGGCCTAAGGCTTGTATTTATAGGCTTGAGGGGATAACGGAGCGGTTAAAACGGGCTAAAGGCCCAAATCTGTCTTGGAGGGTGTCTCCCAAAATCCGGGACACCCTTGGGGTGTCTCACAAAACCCGAGACACCCCTGGGGTATCTCATAAAACCCGAGACACCCCTGGGGTGTCTCGAAAAACCCGAGACACCCTTCGGGTGTCTCGGAAAATCCGAGACACCCCTGGGGAGTCTCGGAAAACTCGAGACACCCCTGGGGTGTCTCGGAAAATCCGAGACACTCCGTTGAGGTGCATTCGTCCGCTTCCGCTGTAAGTTCTTCGTCTGAACTCGGATTTGAGTGATTCCAAATGCGCTGGAAGTCTGACGAAGA
>BQKN01040468.1:0-27350 GCA_022839385.1 Asparagus kiusianus | reverse complement strand
CCCTGGTTCGGTATCAGCTTCATCTCCGCTGTCCGTTCCTTGGGCCGATGGTTCAGTATCGGATTCAGCGCCGTATAAAAGGGAATCGGTGAAATAATTCTCCAATCCCTTGAACGGTTGCTTATCCGCGACCACCGTCTTGACTTCATTATCTGTGCCCACATATTTGAAGCACTGATGCAGAGTTGACGGGACTATAAGGTTATCGTGGATCCAAGGTCGACCCAACAGTAAATTATAGGATGTTTCCGCGTCAATCACATAGCAAGTGACCTCCGACCTCAAATCCCCGATCTGGCACTTAATTCGGATCTTCCCCAAGGGCCTAGACCCGCTGGTGTTGAATCCATAAATTGTCGTGCCAGTGGACGCTAATTTGCTAGTCGGGATTCCGAGATGATGCATCAATCGGAATGGCATGATGCTCACAGCGGAACCCGGATCGACTTGGATCCGGTTGACAACGCTGGAGCCAATATGCCCGGTGAAGTACAACGGCCTATCATGATTGGAGTTCTTCGTCTGCATGTCTTCTTTGGTGAAAGAGATGCAGGGGAAGTGATGTGCCGCCAGATTGCAATGCTGAGCTGACGACTCCGGTTCTTCGGAAGATGGTTTGATCCGGGTCAAGAAGGCTTCGGAATCACTCAAGGCTTCTTGTAGTGCCTTCCGTGTATCCTTCGACAACCGCAGCAACTCGTATAGAGTTATCCTGGCCGGGATGTTGGCCAATTGCGCCATAATGTCGAAATGGGGCTGAGAGCTTGCATTTCCCGGTTTGTCTCGTCCAATTGGATTATTGAATCAAGACGGCCTCGGGTTCTGAGCTTCTTGACGTACGGGCTCTTTTCCCTTATCCTTCTGTGGGATTCTCTCCATCGCCACTGCAGGTGTTGGGGGAATTGCTGAAATTCCCAACTCTGCAAGCGTCTTGGAAGGTGGGGTTTTGGTACCCAATTGCTCAGTAGCCTCCGGATACTTGAAGTGATACTCATTCCCGCTTCGGGTTGCGAAAGCTTCTTGCTCGTCCTCAGAAAGTGGGAAGGTTGGAATTTTGTCATCATCCCCCCCCCGGTATGGCAGAAGCACCGTAGCAGGATTTTCCCTTCCTCTTCGATTTCTTCTTGTTCTTTGTGGAAGAGGTCGTGGCCCATTGTTCATCTGTGATCAAGTCCGGATGAACCCACAAGATTTCGCCATTTGGGGCTGTGTGTGGCACAAGCCCTTTCTGGCGCTGCTGGTGTGGATCATCGTTCACTGTCTTCACCGCCGCTTTGATCACCGACTCGTGTTGGAACCAACTCGAGGGTACGGATCCGAAGCTAATGGACACGGTGTTTGCACCCACCTTCTTCTCTTTGGGCTGTTTCATAGTGATGACCCCAACATCGATCAGGGCCTGAATCTTGTCTTTGAGAGCGTAGCACACCTTGGTAGGATGATGCACCGCTCGGTGGAATGCGCAGTATTTCGGATCGTTGACCCTCTTGGCATCTTCTTGATCCTGAATCGGCGGCAACTTGATCTTGTTGTTCTCGACCAAATACTTGAAGATACCGGGGATTTCATCCTCTTTGAACGAGTAAACCTTTGGGAACCTCGGCTCCCCAACCTTTTGCTTCTGGGGCTGCTGTTGCCACCTGGGTTGTTGAGGCGCCCTCTGTTGCTGCTGTTGCGGCTGCTGGGGCTGTTGAGGCTGTTGCGGCTGTGCTTGCACTTCAAAGACTTGATTTGCGACTACCGCATTCGCATGCGCCTTCCCTTTACCCTTGGGGGTAAAATTTGGCTGTGGGGCATTGTTGGGTATTTGTCCCCTCTCTGCCTTTTTCCTCTTGAGGAATCGTTCAGCTCGCTCTCCACGCATCTTCAAATCTTTCCAGGTTTTAGATGGCGCCATTCCCATGGCTTCAAGGATGTCGAGCGTCAAATTGTTGTGGCAAGTCTCGAGGATGAAATCCTCGCTGACCGGATCCCTGCAATTCATAGCTTTGTTGCGGAATCTCTTCACGAAGTTTTCAACCGTCTCGCCGTTCTTTTGTTTTTCATCGAACAGCGTGCCGATTGAAACCTCGGTGTCATCATCAAAGAAGTTTGTTAGGAACATGTCCTCCATGTCATCCCAGCCGTTGATGCTCCCAGGCTTGAGATGGCGGTACCAATCGAAGGCAGCTCCGCGAAGAGTGCCGACGAATGACCGCACCATGAGGGGCTCATTTCCGGAAATGATTCCTAAATGAGACTTGAAGTAGATTAAATGCTGGGTAGGGGAACCCTTCCCATCAAACGGCGTAAAGTTAATCAGATTGAACTTTGCCGGATATGGGATCGATTCCCACTCCCTTGGATATGGGCAGGGTATACCGGATCTTTTTATCTCCTGAGCATTCATCAATGCATTGATCTTGCTTTCCAGGTCTTTCATCTTCCTGTCCTCACTCGTCTCGGTCTTCGAGTGGCTTCTGGGAGAGGGGGCGTGGTCCTCTTTTGCATTATCCTCTGCGGGACCACCCCCAGTGCTGGTGTTGACAGGAGGGATGTTGGCATTATCCGCTTCCCGCTCATGCTCCTCTGGATTGCGTTGGCTCGGTTCTCCTTGGTGAACCGTCATCGCCGCGATCTGTTGGTCGTGCATCTCCCTCATCCGCTGCATGGCCATCTCCATTTCAAATTTGAAGCTCTCCTTTTGCTTGGCCAGGGCTTCTTCAAGTATCTTCGACATTTGCTCGGCGCTGATCATGAGCGATTCATAAGGTTGGCCTGCACTTGAAGCCGTGTCATCGGATGCGATGGCGGAGCACGTATCAGAATCAGCATCGGATTCCTCTTCTTCTAGGGAAAGTCCCTTATGTACTCTTGGGTAATTGTTTCGTTTGATGGTTCCCGACCGCAACCATGTCATGCATCGGGATGCCTCGGCAAGCTGCTCCAAGTTGAGACGTGGTGTTGATCCCCCTCTGCCGGTCATGTTGACTGACACTTTCGAGTATTCATCCTCTCGGCGGAGCGGTTTCTTCTTGTGGAAACGCTTCGGCTTGGAGAGTCTCTCGAATACCGAGATTCTTGTTAGGGTCTGAGCACAGCAACACTCGGACAGCACTGCCTTGATAATGTTGGCACACGGGCAGTGGGACTCCTGCATGTACCTCTTTCGAGATTTTTCCACACCCCCAGCCCTGTAGTACAGCTCATCAGCTTGATAGCTGGAGCAACCTACGGAGTGCTGGTGGATGTCCCTCGGTATAACACGCTCATCCTCAGACGAGTGTGTTTCCCTTTGGGAATGCAAAAATTGGTTAGATTTTTCAAGAGTGGCCCGTTCAATTTTACGCTTTTGGGAGCGTAGAAATCGAACGGGCTCTTTCAGTTCGGCTCGCAATTCAGTGCGGCCGGTGATAGGGGCTTTCCCTTTGTCAATACTCTTGGGGGGATTGATTCCACCCCCAGTCTGGATTTTAGTTTGGGGACCTTTCAATGGTCCCAGCCTTTCTTTGACGGGTATTCTGCCTCGGTTCTCCGGTAAGGGACCGAGGCGACTCGTCAAAGGAACCTGGGACCTTGAATGATCCCCTTTTTTACCTGGCCCTGTTGAGGGTGCCGGTACGGGAGGAGTAGGCTCTGATTTGGTTGAACTCTGGGCGATAATCTTGCCCTTCTTGGTTTGAGGTGTTGGGTTTGCCTTGGGCACCCACACCGATTTGCTCTTGGACGGCGTTTTGACCGCCGATTCTTGCTGCATCTCCTCTGCCTTCTTTAGGAGGAGCCGGGCATGTGCGAGTAGGGCACGGCGCTTCTTGATTCGCTCCTCGAGCGTGGAGCGGTTCCTCTTGACGCGGATCCACTCATTCGCTCCTGATTTGGAGGGGAAGTTGATTACCTGCCGCTGCTCTTGTCGCTGCCTCGACTTCAAGTCCTCTGCATAGCGCACTCCATCCTTTGACTCCTTGGCCTTGGCGAGCTGTTGAGCGAGACGTTGGCGACGTCTTTGAAGCGCTCTCTTTGAGGGAGTTGGAGCAGCATCACCTATCGCCTTTGTGGCGGTTATGAGGGCCGGATCTACAGCCTTAACCACGCTGATCGACGCGGGGCCGTTGCGTGGTACGGGCGTAGTGGCAGCGATGGCGGAGTCTCGGATTGAGGAGTTGGAGATCCCGCGAGCCCTTTTGGGAGATGCGTTCTTTCTACGCCGTTGCGGAGAGGCGGATCTGGAGGAGGAGGAGGAGAGGTACTCTTCGAACTTCTTCTGATGGAATTCGTATTCGATCTCTTCATTCACCCGGATCTTGAAGGCCGGTTGCGTCACTCCGATCTCGGCAGCGAGGTCGGCGGCTCCCACTGTGGTCGCCAGCTTGTTTTCGGTAAAAGTTGCTGTTTTTATTGCTGTTCTCTTTTTTTGAGATCTGTTACAACTTTGAGCGTTACAACAGTATAAAATGAAAACAAGAGGGTTACAACTTAAACGAAAATAAACACGAGAGCCCGGTTTGGTACGGTCTCGCTTGCGTGGGTTGTTGGCCTGTGACGGGGACGTCGATGTCCGTGGACCGCCGACTCTTCAAGATCCTTCCGGGAAAATCCGGCAGAGCTTCGTCTATCCGCGTGGGATATAGAAGCAGAACTTCGTCGATCCGCGTGAGATCTTAGAAGTTTAAAGCTTATGCCTCGGTTAAACAAGGCACTAGCTCTTCTTAGTAGTCACCGCTAATGGGCAATACTAAGGATCAGAGGGGGGGGTGAATGAACCTTGATGAAGAATTCTGACTCCTCAATCCAGCAGGGCTTCGCCGCTTCCAAACTCCGGAATTTCAGATCTCGAGGATAATCCCAAGACCGGAAATTCTTCTCCCAAAGCTAAATCAGAGCCAAATCAAGAGCCCCGAGAATGGAGGCCTAGAGGGCCTATTTATAGGAAACCAAGAGGGGGGGTGGCTGAAAAATCTACGGACACCCCATGGGGTGTCTGAAAAATCTAAGGACACCCCGTGGGGTGTCTCAAAAAATCCGAGACACCCTTGGGGTGTCTTGGGTTTTTTCAGACACCCCCGGGGTGTTTTACGCCACCGTTGTCCCGCCGTTGACTCGCCGTTGACTTGCCGTTGACTTGCCGTTGACTTTTCGTCCGAACTCGGATTTGAGTGATTTCGGATGCGTTGGAATCGTGACGGCGCGCTCTGTAGGCCCCGATGGTTGAATTATCAGTGGGGTGATCGGGGCATGGCGGGCGTTGGCCCAATTGCGGTGGTCGCGGGGTTTTCGGTCAATTCGTATCCCCGTGATTCTGACATTCTGTCGGCTCACGTAGTCCGTCGGTTCACTTCAGGCGTTTACCGACGTCGTTGGAATTCTTGTGAGCCGGGTAGTGACGTTCAATCGTCTCTCGTTGATACTGAGCTGTGTGCGGGGACCTATCGGCAATTTTCGATGCCTACAATCTTGACCCATGCGGGCGAGTCGATCATACAGGCGAACCTAGGTGACTTTGGCTCATGAGGGTGAACCATCCATGCCGACGAATCTGGATGGCTTTGGCTCATGTAGATGAATACGGGTCTTGCAAGGTTTGGGTTCGTGCTAGTGAGCCTAATCCACGGGTGCGACTCGCCCTTTATCCGAGTGGGAGGTCCCGATTCACGGGCGGATTCATGTGCAGGTTCGCGATGGTAATTTTTATCGTCTACAAGACCCCCTTCAAAGTTTTCAGACCTAAACCGATTTGTGTGTGGTCTGAAATATTTTGAACAAAGAAGTCCCTGGCGAGTCAGGTGTATTTGGCCTTATTTAGGATTTTTAGCAAATCCTCAGCTATCAATGGGTTTGATTTGCCTTTACCGATTACCGTTTGAATCGGGCTAGCCATACTATTCCCCTCAGTATGATGAGTTGTCGAATAGTTTCTCTTAGGCTTAATGCTAAGATTTCTATTTTCAACCTTAGCCATCTGAGGCGTGGGTTTAAATGAGGCCATCTCATTGGTGGTTCAAGGCTTTGTACGAGTCGTGTCATTCACAGTTTGTCTTCAAAGGAAAATGAGCCGTTCAGGCGAAATTAGGTTTTGGGGGCGAAATTTTGCGTGACTTGTGGATTCGAGTCAAGTTTTCGCAGGTGGGGCCCTTCATTTGGGCGAAATTGGACCTGATAGGAAGTTAGCCACGTGCTTCGTGCTTCCCAGCTAAGGCGGTGCGGGTTCGTCAGGTCGCATCAATCATGATTTGACAGTGTGATGTCAGCATCGTACATCTCGCCGTATGACGAATCGTGGCCGTGGTTTTTGAATCCATCCGTCGGATTCAGCCGTTGGATTTTGGTTCGGGTCCCGGGTTTTGACCGGCCCATTTCCTACTTCGACGGTTTCTTCGTAACTGTAACAAAGAACGAATTATAGTAGACGATCCGGGCCATCGATTTTAATCGTGGCCACGTACCTGCACCGCGCGTGTTTTGCCTTGTGGGTGCGATCGTGGCCACGCAAGCCCTTTCGTCTTTAAATAGGTTGCGCTTCCTCCTTTTTTTTTGAAAACCACTGTGCTTGGAAATCTTTGTTTCATGAAAATTTCATAAAAAGAGTTCCTGCTTCGTTCCTGATTCCTAGACATGGCGCCAAAATTCAAGAAATGCGTTGCGAGAGGAGGAGGCCCTGGACGCTACTCCGTCCGCCTTACCGCCGACGTGACCGCCAGCGTGCCTGAGACGCACTCGGGTAAGTCAATAGACTCGTCTGATGACCTCGCGCTGGTTGCCGGCGCCGGGTCAGGGGGATGAGCATCGTTCGTCTTCCCTGGTAGAACCTGTCGCCTTTTGGCAGTTACCCTGATAAAATCGCCCCTTTTCAAGTGGGATTTTACATTTATCCGCAGAAGATGATTTCTGCCTTTACAAGCGAAATTGGCCTTTATTAGATGAAGGCAAACTCGTTTTCTTGTCTGGCGAGTTTGATTTCTGTTTGGTAAAGGCGAATGCAGTCTATACAGGCATATCTCGTCCTTGTTAGGTGTATTTTATTTTCTGACGGGCGGATTTATATTTGCCTGGCTTAGCCTGATTGCCAGATTCGCCCCTATGGCCGATTCCGTCCTGATTCTTTGGTCCTGTCTTGCAGCGACCTTTTTTGACGAAGCCCTTCCGAAGGGCGTGGCCATCGGTCTCGCTGGAGGTACAGGCTATACGGCACCTCCCCGATTCCCTTCCTTGGATCCTGTGCCTGTGTTCTCTGCTGATAAGTCGGACGTCCTGATAAAGAGAGTCACCGACGGGCATCCTCTGACATTGCGTGAGTTGACTAACGATGCGGTGTTAACGGACGAGGCCAGGACGGAGTTACAGAAGCCTCAGTTTTTGTTCGGTAACACTGCGCCCGATCCTTCCGCCTTGTTGATCAAGGAAAGCAGGTGGTTCGGTGTAGTGGAGGGGGTCCACTATTACCTTCCCAGCATGCCGAGAGGGTTCTCGATTGTCGAGTTACGGTCCTTCGCGGTCCCCAGAATGATGAACTGGGATTTGACCCCAACTTAAGACGAGGTTACTTACGGTGTCTTTATAGGCTCCACGGCTAGGTACGGGGTGGAGAGCTCTTGCAAACGCGTGACAAGCCTACGCCCTAGCCTACCATTCAACGAGCTGCCCGCAGGGGAGACGACGGCGGTTGTGGAGACCTTCTGTCATTGTTTCTTCCAAGCTGGTGGGAGATTTCCCCCAAAGGACTTCCAAGCCCCAGGGTGGGTATACTCCGTGCCTGGCAGCAACACCTGGTGGTCCAAGATCACCGACTACGTTTTGGCTGAGAATTCTGACCTCATGGATTCGGAATTGTTTGTGGCCATTCGGGCCACCCGTCATGGCTTGAAGATTAATGCCCCCCAGTTCCACAACATTTTAGAACTATATTGCGTGGATAGCGGCATGTTCTTCACCCCCAATGGTGAGCTCAGCATAACCCTCTATGAGATGTATGACGTGTCAGGGCTGCCCCTTGGAGACTTCCCATATGAAGAGTACGTCTCGGGCCAAGATGATATTAACCAGCTTTCAGACCGTTCCCCCTTGGTGGTTGAGACCCTATGGGAGTTGCTCTGTCACTACCATATATGCCTCAGCACTTTAGGGGCGGTCGACCATAAAGGGAAGAAGAAGAGGACTCCGGGGATCAGTCATAAGAACTAGGCTGATTATTTATTCCTAGAGAATGATGTCAAAGGGAGGCCTACTCTTCCGTTGGGTGAGTGTGACCAGTCCGAAGCGGAGAGGAGGGCAGCCGAAGGGGGAGCCACCGTGACCCTTGAACATGATAAGGGCGGCTTCAAATCTGGCACTGTCTTCCATTCATTTCACCACCAGGGCAAGTCTCCTATATCCGGGAAGGCTCTCCTCGCGGGGTACCTTATGTTGTGGTTGAAGAGATGCGTGGTCCCCACCCATTCGTTTGAGGCTCTTCCGATGGAGGTCGTGTATCCCGCAGTTCGCTTGGCTCATGGGAGGTCCTACGCATTGGTGCCGGCTATGGTGGCATGCATCCATCGGGGACTCCGTACATTGTCAGCCCAATTCTGTCGCGTGTCAACCGTCGACGAAGGAGAAGGAGAGGTCGTCAGGACCCCCAACCCTACGGTAGGACTGCCATACGCTTACTTGATGGCGTGGTTCGTATACCACTACGAGTGCTTGATGAGTGCCCCAGTGACTCTTCAAGGGGACAAGTTTGTTCCATTCGTTCAGCACCTGGAAAGGTGCTCCTGGAAGTGTAAAGACATCCCTGATGCGCAGAAGACGATCTCCCATTTTGGCTACTATAACTTTCGTTGGTTCTTCCCCTACTTCAGCGGAGGAGAGTATGGGGAGTCTCTTAGGGATGTATCGACGGTGGACCATCACACCGTCCTTTCTTGCGGCGCTTTTCGATGGTTGGTGAACATACGACCGGGATATCACATCCTGCGAACGGGCTCTGTGTGGTACCTCGAGCCCTACCTCCCCTGCAGGTTTGCCTACCAGTTTGGGTACGACCAACTGTACATGGGAAACATCAATCCCTACCTACACTTCGAAGGAGGGTTGGTGGATGGAGCCCGGGGATGGTTCTGGACCCATGCTGGCGGTACCCAGGCCCGTTTTGAGCTACCCGTGAAGGACCGTGATTTGCACCATATTGTTCGCGGGAAAAATTACTTTATCTGATTTCATTATTTTCATTAGCAACAGTTTATCGGTTACAAGGGATCCGATCTTTTTATAAGATCCGGTTACAACAAAATCAAAGAAAAATCTAAAAAAAGATTACAACTTTCCTTTTTTGAACAAATTGCAAGATCTTGTTTTGCGGTCTCTTGCTTGTGTGGGTTCTTCGCCTACGCTGAGGTTATCCGTAGACCACCGTGCAATCTTGATCCGGTCGGATCTACACGGTATGACGGGTGTTATTTCACGAAGGAAATAACAGCCAGGGGGATTATTTCACCAAGGAAATAATAGCCCGAAGTAATCGAAATCGACCAAGCGAAATCGATACTCTTCTCGGGATCAAAAACCAAGTTTTAATCCGGAGGATGACCGTGTGGATCTCAGATCTGATCTCTCTCGAACTCCTGCCTTATTTGGTGTGGATGAACGCCAAGAACCAGATCTAAAAAGTCCAAAACTCCGAGATTCCAAAGCTTCAACCTTTTTTAGTCTTGAGCCTTTAATCCAGCAGAGTTTCGCCTCCAAAAAATCCAACCTCTCAAACAATGAGCCTAGGGGTCTATTTATAGGCTCCTCAAACCAGATCTGGGCTCAAATCTGGGCCCAGATTTGGTGGCTCGGCCAGGTGACTCGGCCACCACCTCCTGGTGGCTCGGCTTTGGCCGAGCCACCTAGGAGTGGCTCGGTTTCGATCGAGCCCTCCAGGTGTTTGCTGTTTTGTCGTTTTCTGGTTTCACGGTTTATCTGAACTCTGGTTTGGCATTCTGGATCTTGATTTGGTAGTAAATCCGCCTTGGTGTTTGAGTTTGAGTCCGGATCCGATCTTGATTTGATCTTGATTCGTTCGAGTCCGTTCCCGATCTTGATTGATGTCGTGGACCCTACGGTTGGATGACTCGTTGATTTATCGACCCGTTAGCTTGATTGGGCACGCAATTGGATGTATTTTGTTGTTTGCATGCGGTTCGTTAACCTCGTCGCCTCGTTAATCCGCTTCGTCGCGTCTCACTTGGCTTCGGCGTTGTGGTCTAACGATCATGCTTGGATATATCGCCCGATGTTTCGTTGGTTTGTCGAATCACCTTGCCGAGCTGTGTTAAGGGACCTATAAGTAGTTTTATACGCCTACACATATGCTCCTGTACTGCCGGTGGTATCGGGGCGCCAGCGCTAATCCTGAGGGCTTTCGGTTCCAGAGTTCCTGTTTGGTGGAACACGGGCGTTCTCTTAGAGGATCTCTTCATACTTCGAGGTGGCGGGGCCGCCAAACTGCTAGGGAGTGGTTTTCAGAAGATCCAGCCGAAGACACCGAGGGTTTCGATATGGGTCTAGATGAATCCGAAGCGCCCGAGACTCAAGCTCCCTCTCCTAGTCTTCCGTTGTATCCCCGAAGTGAGCAGAGAGAACCTGACGAGTTAATCCGGGCGGGCGAGTGTCTGGAGCAAGCCCGGGGTACGATAGCTGGACGGATGGGGATGCTTCTCCTATCTCCGAGTAGTTCACTGGTCTCTAAGCAACAACGGGAGATGGTGGCCAAAGGCTCCAGAGCGAAAGCGGCCAAGAAGTTCCGTCGTGGTGAGACAGTTGAGACTGTCAGAGCGGCGGAAGGTCAGGATGACAACGCTCAGGTGATCATTCCTGGAGTGACTGCTCCTAGGGTTGGAGCTGTTCCGCCCACTTCTTCTGCCGTGTCAGGGGTAGTTCCGGCGACCCTGAAGGATACCCCTCCGCAGTCCGGTGTGAGGCCACAGGCGGGGGTTTCAACGACTCTTACGTCCGCACCAGGAGGTAATCTTTTAGTGAGGCAATCTCGGGTACAAAGTCGAATCTGCATCCCCTGATGTTTGTGTCGAATTTATGCAGGTGCAGCTGAGAGAGTGATCTCCATTCCCTCTGACGAAGAGGGGGGGACTAGAGACGAAGAAGAGTTTGGTGGTTTAGGTAAGTGTAGGCCTTAGTGTTGTTGATCTCTCCGTGCTGAAGGGGCATTTGTTAATCTTCTTCTTGCATTCACAGTTGACCCCTCCCCTGAAGCTGCTGGAAAAGAAGATCCCCCCTCTTGGATGAGCCATTCGACTGGAGAGATGGGTGAATCAGAGGCGGACGATGACGTCTCGATTCATGAGGCGCTATCAAGCGAGGAGGAGGCGTCGGCTCATGAAGACGTGTCAGGCTAACAAGGAGAAGTCCCCACTCTTGAGGAAGCATTGATTGGGGGTGGGCTCCTGGTGCAGGAGTCTCCGATCCGAGGGGAGACGTCCATTGCTCTTACATCTGCAGTGGTTGTTGGCGCCGCGACCACTACTCTAGCGACATCGGCAGGCACGCCGGCCTTAGGGATGCCTATCACTACTTTCGCGGTCATGACTACCGGTACTTTGATCACAACTTCATCCGTGGTAGAAGAGGCTACCCTCTCTCCCTTGGAACGTTCGCATAAAAGGAAGGTGGCTCGAACCCTGGCTAACTTTCAAGACACTTTAGCTGATTACATCAAGTTTGCATTGGAAGAGAGCTGTCCCTTTGAAGAGTTCAAGGAAGACCTTGATCACGACATGGTCTTCTTAATCAAGAAGCTTGGCGCCACTGCGGCTAAGCCGTACTTCTAGCGTTCGAAAGAGGTGGAGGAGGCTATCCGACAGTTGATTACCCTTCGCGCGAAGAGTTCTGAAATTGTTGATCTCGCGTTCGGCGAGGTTCGAGTAGCAGTGGAAGAGCGCGACCGTCGATTGAACGAGACCATGTCATTGGAGGAAAGGCTGTCAGCAGAGCTGGAACAGGTCAAGGCTGAGGATGAAGGAGTGTCCTACGAACAACAGAAGGCCGATAACCGCCTTTCTCGCCTGTCTTCTGAGATAGCAAAGCTGAAGCAAGTCGTAGCTAATGCGCAGGCCTCCCTAGCTACTCAAGAGAAGGCTCGTGAACAGTTAGCAAAGGAGTTGGAGGGTATAGAATCTCGCCGGCAATTGGTCGCTGGTTCCATTGAAGAAAAGGACCGAGCCCTCAAGGAGGCCAGAGATACCGTCTAAGATTTGGTCTCGCGTACTGAGGAAGATCTTCGCTGAGAGATCGTGAGGAGGCTCGAGCTTCGTTATGCTAGGGAGATTCGTGAGGCGGAGTTACAGCTGAGAGCTTTGTAAATTGCTTTTTGCTCCTCGTTGTAATAGGATTTCTTTTTTTTTTATGAATGAAATTATCCTTTTATTTCTAGTCACTATTACTTTCATGCGCGCTCCCCCTTTTTTTTAATTTGCATTAGTCAAAGTTTGGCCGCGGGAGAATCCTAACTGCAGCGGGATTCTGGCTATTGGTGAATTTTAGCTGTAAACTCGTCTTGCCTACAGGCGGATTTTGTCCGCAGACGAATTCGGAACTGACTCGAGTTCCATGGTGATACACGAGTCCAATTGGTTTTGACCCGTGGGAATCCAAACAACGAATTCGATGTTGGGTGGGCTTCGCTTTTAGTGGGCCGCGTGGTAATCCACGTGCACGTCAGTTAAGAAGACGTGGGCACGTCGTTTCGCATTAAATATGGTGCAGTGGGGCTCTTCGTCTACTGCGCCCGATTCGGGCCGTTGGCTGAAGATTGTGTCTAGAAACCGCTGGATCTTGGCCGTTCGCACGAGATCCGAATTGTTTGACCTTACTCTCGACTGTTTAGCCCTGAACTGTCCAATCGAGTGGCGGATAACCACCTAGGATTAGAGTATTTAACGCCCCTACCCATTGTCTTCTTCAGAGGAAGCCCAAGTTTTCTTCATAATGGCACCAAAGGTAAAGAGAGTTGCTTCGAAGAAAAGGAAGGAGGCGTCTTCTTCGGGCACCGCCGAGGCCGCCGTCGCTGAAGGTATCCTTTTGTTCTGACTTCCTAAGGGTCGCAGGTCGAACAGGTACTTTTCACTTAACTCTCTCCTGTGTTGTTATGGTGTTTCACAGACCCAGGAGAGGAGCCGACTGCCGAAGAGCATGCGACCGAGCCCATTTTAATTTCCGACGACGAATCTAAGGGTACCACAACATCTTCCGCCTCAGGCTCCGTTCCCCAGCCGGGAACTGAACCTTGTCTCGAGGTTCCACCCATCACGGCGCTCACTCCGGGTCAAGAGCCTGTTCCCTCGGATTCCTTGTCCCTACAGGCTTGTCTTGAAGAGTTCGAGAATGCCATGAAGCAGGTGATTTCCCTTGTCAGTCTTGGCATGAGAAGCTACAACGGCTTCAAACAGTCTCTCCTGGATTACATAGTCGACCTTAGGCGGCTAGGCGAGAACCAGATTGCCACGCATTGCATGCAGAAGCTCCTTTTCCTGGAGTCACGCTTAGTGAGGCTAGAGATCTTGCTACGGGAAGGTTCAAAATTTGATGTGGAGTCTTTCATGTCTCATATTAGACGTCGGGAGGCTTAGGAGCAGGAGGTCCGTTCTAGAGAAATAGCTAACCTGGAATCGAACGTCGCCTTCTGGGTGGATCAACAGCACTCATTAGAGGAGCGGACAGGCGACTTCACTTGCACCATATCTCGCCTGAGAGCTAAGTTAGAGCAGGTGGAGGCGACTCTGAGGGCTCTTCAATCTGAGAGTGCCAAGGTTAGAAAGACTATCGAGGAGGAAACTTAGAGTTTCCAAACGTTGCGCTAGGAAGATGCTGCTGCCAGGTCAAGCTTTGAAGACCTGGCTTGGAAGGAGGCTGAAGACAAAGCCCGTGAGGATCACTCAAGGAGGGTGGCTGCGGTCAAAGAATTTGTCTCACAGTCGAAGATTCAAATGCGGGCGAAATTCGTGCCACACGTCTGTCTACGGGTCCAAATGCTTGCCAGCTAAGGCTCTGTGGGCGCGTTAATTCTTATTAATGGCGAAGTGATAGAACGCTTCGCCTTTCATGCTCAATCCGATTGGTCGGTTTGGAGTCCCGAGAGGAGTGGCCTTTATTGGCGTTGAGCTCGAAGCGTCACCTGACATCTGAGCCGCTCGATTGCTTGGGATAACAGATCTCGGTCGTTGGGTCTTCGGATATATATAATACACTTGCCGTCTTTTCAGCAAGGTTCTCACGTCTTCGAAATAATTCGCTAGAAGAGAACTGGTGCAGAAACCCATTTCGACTCATGGCTTCCGCGTCTGACCATAATGCCTCTGAAGGCGTCGGCTCTTCTGCCACCGTCATTTACGTTGGTGCGCCACTGGCTTCCCCCACGAGCTCGGCTCAGGGGTCTTCTACACCGGCTCCTGCACCCCCCTCAGTGGTGGATATCCTCCAGCGGTTGGAGGTTCAGGTGTGCCGAACTGCCATCATCGTCGGCGAGGGCGCCGGAAAGTACCATGACGCGCTTCCCCTCGTGGAAGCGGGTCTGGAGGAGGTCCGCCGTGTGGGCGGTCCTCAGCTCGCACTACGATGCGAGCGAGAGCTCGGCTGCTTGGAAGGGTGAATGTATCGCTTGGAGGAGCTGGCACAGGACGACGCTTCGGCTAAACCACCCCTCTTCTCGGTACGCTTCATGTTTGAGCGTGAAGATTTGGCGAAGTGCATCCAGGCAAGAGAGGCCGAGCTCTAACGCTTGCGCAAGCAAAATCGCCCGGTGTTGGCCGAGATGGACGCCTACCTAGATGCTGCCTTCTTTGAAGACGCTGGGTCTCTCGAAGACGAGGCAAGGCTGTGGTAGCTCGAGCGCAAGAAGATGCGGCTTAGCCATGCTGCCAAAGCGGCTGCAAAGGGGCTTCAACTTCTTCACTAGGAGGAAGAGGATAGCAATGCTGCCCTCGCAAGATTTCTGTAGAGGCAGGAGGCGGAGACTCGTGCTAGACAGGCGGCAAAGCTCACGGCTGTCAAGGCGAAGATCGCCAACCTTAGCCTCTTGAAATTGATGTAGTGTATCCCACCGTTCGCCGAACATAGTTTTGTAATTTTGTCAATGCTAGACGCATTTAAACTCTCAAAACATTATGTTTTTTTGGCCCGTAATGGTCTATTATATTTTAGCTTTGCCTTTTTACTGCCCTGCATTTTGTTCTTCTTGCTGTGTTTGGCATGCGCTTGATCTGTGTTTGATCCTCATGTTGGATTCGCCTGCGCTGTTTGGTGCTTGAGTTGAGCTACTCATGCCATTCTCAGTAACATGGTGAGCCTTCGACTATCCTGCTTTGGACTTAGTCGTTAGGCTCCTTTTCTGCTCTTGGCTGCTTGCTGCGTGGGGTCGGGTTAACTCCGACTTTTGCGTTGCAACTCGGGCAGAATCGAGGGGGGTGACCCTTATCTTGAAACAAGGAGCAATTGCTCGTGCATGCGGCCAACTGAAGAACCCAACTTTGACTCGCCACTCGGCGAGTCGTTGTTCGGGGGAACCGACGGACATGTTGCCTGTCGGGCCACCCTTGATAATTATCGCCGTTGTCGGGGAGCACATAGATGATAATCGAATCGTTCAGGGATGTCGGAATGTGACAATCGATTATTGTAGCAGCCGTCACGTGGTAGGCTACTACCCATCGGTTATCCTAAAGGATTGTTAGGATATCCGGAATAGGTCAAGTAGTTTAAAGACGTAGGAATGTGACTATCGACCGAAGTAATAACACATCGCATGGGAGGTTATTACTTAGGCTATGTTATTCGTAGGAATAACGGCGCCGGTCATCAGAGGTGATCATTAACCTGATGGAGTTTTGTCGCGATTAGAGCAACTATGAGGACTTATCATCCCATTGGGAGGGATCGATAAGTTGATTTTGTCAGAGGTGACAGTTAACATAACAGAATTGTCCGTCGCGATGTGAACGACTTTAGTGGGCTCACCATCCTATTGGAGAGGGCTGGTAAGTTGGTTTTGTCAGAGGTGTAGTGTTAACATGACAATAGGAGTTTTGTTGCGATTGGAGCAACTATGAGGACTTATCATCCTATTGGGAGGGATTGATAAGTTGATTTTATCAGAGGTGACCGTTAACGTGACAGTGGGGGTCCCGCCATCCTATTGAAGAGGATTGGCGGGGGAGAGTGGCTTTGGTCCTAATTATCTGAAGGTTTGACCAAGTAGGAGTTTGATGCAGCCCACCTGCACTGCTAGTCTCGCCTGTTTTGAGAGGTTTGCCATAACCGGGAACCTGGCTCAAGAAGTGGGGCTCGCCTAAACTATTAGGCTCGCCTAATTTGAGCGGTTCGCCCGTACTGGGAACCTGGCCCAAGAAGTGGAAGTGTAGGGAATAGTTTAACCTCTTATACCAGTTGGAGGATGTGAGGACCAGTTTAGACTCATGCACTCATGGGAGTTGGGAAAAAGAACTAAGGGTAGTACTTCTTCAAGTATTTGCCATTGATGGGCATCATGATCTTATCGCCATTTGGCTTGACGAGGCGATAGGCTCCATTCGAATAGACTGTCTCTACTACGAACGGTCTTTCCCATTTGGACTAAAATTTGCCCTTCTTCTTGGAGGTGAGAATCATCGGTCGGTGAACGGCTAGTACTAGTTCTCCCTCCTTAAAGGCTCGGTGTCTAACTTTCATGTCGAAAGCCTTGACCATTCGGGCTTGATAGAACTCAATGTGTTGTTGAGCTTCTAGTCATTTATCGTCCAACGCTTCGAGCTCCGCGAGTCGTCATTGGTGATTATCCTCAGCCATCATTCCCGTTGTTAGGGCGACGCGGAGGGATGGAATTTTAATCTCTAATGGCAACACAGCCTTACAACCGTATACCAATGAGTAGGGCGTGTTGCCAGTCGGTGTGCGAACCGTTGTGCGATATGCCCATAAGCTCTCACCTAGTTTTTCATTCCAATCGTGTTTGCTAGTGGAAGTCAGCTTGGTCAAGATCTTAATGATTGTTTTGTTGAAGGCCTCGGCAAGGCTATTCGCTGAAGGGTTATAGGCCGTGGAGGAGAGGTTCTATATTCGGAACTTGTCACAAAACCTGGTGAATGCATGGCTGACGAATTGCGTGCCATTGTCATGAATAATACATCGGGGTACGTCGTATCGGTATATGACATGGTGTTTGATGAATTTGATCACATTATTAGTCTTGACCTCTCTTAAGGGGACGGCTTTGGCCCACTTAGAGAAGTAGTCGGTGATCGCGAGGATGAAACGATGACCTCTCGCCGACGGTGGGGATATTGGCCCGACTATATCCATCCCCCATGCTTCGAAGGGCCAAGACGCCTTTGTCAGGTGCAGGTCTTCGGGAGGTTGATGCATGTAGTTGGTGTGGATTTGGCATTCATGGCAGCGCTTTGCGTAAGCGACCGTATCGCTAACCATCCCAGGCCAAAAGTAGCCTATCCTTTGCAGGAGATCCCAAAGTTTGGGTCCAGGCTGGTGAGCCCCGTAAACGCCATCGTGGGCTTCGCGCAGAGCTTCCTGTGCTTCTGCCTCCGAAAGACATCGAAGTAACAAGCCATCGTACGATCTCCGATACAATGTTTTGGTGGTCAAATCATATTAGAACCTCGAGGCACGTCGTCGGACAGACTCTCGTTCCCTTGCGTCTTCGGGCAACATGCCATATAGAACGTAATCGATGATCGGGAGATGCCAGTCCTCCAGATCAGGCTGATCCAAGACTTGATGGGTGGCTTTCGCTTCTGGGACATCTTTTAGTTAAAAGAGCTTTCGGCTCGCCACTGTGACCCATTGGGTCGTCCCTAGTGGCTGGGCCAGGTTGGTCGCCAAGGAGGCAAGGGCGTCCGCATGCGTGTTCTTGGAACGTAGCACGTGCTCGATGTGGAAGCTCTCGAATGACCTAACTAGCTTGATAGCTGCTTTGTGAAGTGGGATCAGATCGTCATTTCTAACCTCGTACTCGCCAGTCACCTGCTTGACGATGAGTTGAGAGTCGCCGTAAGCCTCAAGACGCTTTATCCCTAACTCTTTTGCTAACTCGAGCCCGATGAGTAGCGCATTGTACTCAGCCACGTTGTTGGTGCATGGCTCTGTCAAAGAAAAGGCTCAGGGCAATACGTAGTTATGCGGAGAAATGAGGACCACCCCCACTCCTGTAACAATAGAACCACTCATGCCTACCCGAGACACACCATCGAAGAACATTTGCCAAATCTCCGGTGATGAAGCCAGGTTGACTTCAGGGGGTTCATCTGGCAAATCTTTAAATAAGTCGGTCTTCACCCTTAGCGGGTGACTAGCCATAAGATCACAGATGGCCTGTCCTTTGACTGACTTTTGTAGCATGAAATAGATATCATACTGAGACAGTAGGAGTGCCCATCTGGCCAAACGCCAATTTAACGCCGCAGGCTGTGTCATGAAAACTCGGATGGGGTTCATCCGGGAAATGACGTGGATTGTCTGACCGACCAAGTAGTGCCGCATCTTTTGGATGGCGAATACTAAGGCCAAACATTCCTTTTAGATCATAGGGTACCGCTGTTCGGCGCCTTGCAAGGTTCTACTTAGGTAGTAGATGCACTGCTCATAGCCCGCGTCGTCATTTTGTACCAAGAGGGCGCCTAGAGAATGCTCCATAGCCCGTATATAGATGAGAAATGGCTTTCCTGAGATCGGCGTCACAAGGAAAGGTGGGTTCGAGAGATAAGCCTTGATCTCCTCAAAGGCCTTTTGGCAAGGCTCGTCCCACATGAAGGAAGTACCTTTCTTCATTAGTTTGGAGAAGGGTTGACACTTGCCCAAAAGATTTGAGATGAACATTCGGATGTAAGCCAATTGCCCCGGAAGGCCTCTTAGCTCCTTAAGATTTCGGGGCGGTCGAAGCTCTTGAATAGTTCGCACCTTATCTGGGTCAATCAGGATTCCTTTCGTCGTGATGACAAAATCGAGGAATTTGCCGCTAGACATCCCTAAGAATGACTTTGTAGGATTCATCTTGAGTTGATGAGTCCTCATGAGTTCGAACATTACCCTCAAGTCTTGGAGGTGGTCCTCCTTATATCAACTCTTCATGACCAGGTCGTCCACATAGCACTCGATCGTCTTTCGTAGGTAATCCCGAAAGATCATACTCATGGCGTGTTGATAGGTGGCGCCGACGTTTTTGAGTCTAAAGGGCATGACTATATAGCAGTACACCCCCATGGGAGTCCTCAATGAAGTGTGTTTTTCGTCTTCAGGGTGCATTTTTATTTGATTGTACCCTGAGAAACCATCCATGAAGGACATTCTCTCGAACCCACACGTGTTATCAATGATGACATCCGTGATGGGCAAAGGAAACTCATCCTTAGGGCATGCGGCGTTGAGATCCCTGAAGTCAATGCAGATACGGATCTTACCATTTTTCTTTAGGACTGGAACAATATTGGCTACCCAGTCGGGATGTTGTTCCTCTCTGATGAAGCTGGATTCGATCAGTTTCTTCACTTCAGCCTCGATCGCCTCCAGTATTTGCGGACGGAATCGCCTTTACTAGTGCTTGATTGGTTTGGTGTCTGGGCTGATGTTGAGGAGATGCGTTACGACCCGTGGATCCAGGCCGGGCATGTCCTCGTAATTCCATGCGAAGACGTTAATGTATTCTCGTATGAGGGCAATGAGGTCCTCTTTTTCCTAGGGAGGTAGACTGTTGCTGATGAATATGGGCTTAGGATTCGCATCGTCCCCCATGTTCACCTGGAAGATTTCATCTTCGGTCGGTGGTTCACGTTGCTCGAAGCGACTGTTCCAATAGGCGTTAACATGGCGATCCCATGTCTCGTCATAAAGTGGGACTTGTCCATCCTCCGCCATTTCGGCGGGATCCATCGCAGTCATGTTGACCGTAAGGTTATCAAATAGATCCCTCATGCTGACATCTGAGTCCCATGCCGAGGTCGTCGACGATCGATCCCCCGAACATGTGTAGTCGGAATCATCATTGACACAACAGCACAAATCCGATGAGGAAGAGGAGTACCCTAAGCCCCTCAGAATCCTGTTAAAGTAATTTGAGGGTTTACCTTTGGGTACGTAAGCAGGTCAAATGACCGTCTTGCGCCCTCGGCCGTAATTCAGACCCTCTAAACGAGTGAGGTCATACCCCATGTCGTTCATCATGCCCTTTGCAACTTGACTGTATTGTGAAAACTGAGGCGCGTGGTCCTCGTCTTCAGATTCATCCCATAGTGTGCGTAGGGGGTGATCGATTTGACCGAAGCTAATATCTTTTCGATAATTATTCCAGGCAAGCATGACGAGCACAGTTTGCGATGACTCGATCGGCTGTGCTTTTGCGACGTATGACGAGCATACCGGCAAGTGCAGGGAGGGATCGCTGTAGAGTTTTGACCATAGGTTACTGGGTGCATCATCCTCGGATGTGGAGCAAGACGATAAATAAGCAAAGTTGGACTTCTCATTCATGATAATCTCCTTCGCCTGAACAGCGTTGGTTACATTATGACTTTCGTAACCGATTACAATTGACTCGAAGTCATTCAGGATTAGGCTATCGCCATACTCAGGTTCGCTATCTGCCTCGTTGCCACTCTCTAGTTCTTCGACCGGTGGCTCATCGGGGTCTTGGTACAGCAGAGAATCCGTAAAGTAGTTTTTGATGCCTTTGAAGGGTTGCTTGTCGGCCACTACTGTCTTCACTTGCTCGTAATCATCCATATACTTCAGGCATTGGTGCAACGTGGATAGGACTATACGGTTGCCATGGATCCACGAACGTCCTAAGAGTATGTTGTAGGAAGACTTGGCGTCGATGACGTAGTAGGTCACCTCCGTCTTCATGTCGCCTATTCGACATTTCAGGCGGATTTTGCCGAGCGGCCGAGTCCCCATGGCATTAAAGCCAAAGATGATCGTGGTAGTCGTGGACAGACGCTTAGGTGGTATTCCTAGGTGTTTGATCAATTTCAGGGGGATAATGCTCAATGCAGAACCTGGGTCGACCTGAATTCGATCCACTTTCGACGAGCCGACGTACCCCGTGAAGTACAAGGGTCGGTCATGAGATGTGCTCTTGATGAGCATGTCCTCAGGAGTGAAAGTGATGCACGGGACCCATCTCTTAGAGGTTTGGCAACATGTCACACATTCCTGCTCTGTATCCTCTTCCCTCGAGAAGTGGGTGGAGAAGGCCTCTGAGTCGGCCAACGCCTCTTATAGGGCTTCCCGGGTAGGCCTGGATAGCCGTAGGAGGTCATACATGGTAATTCGCGCAGGGATGCCTTTTAGCTGTGCGAGCACGTTGAACCAGAAAGGTTGACGGCTTGAGCTCAGCCTGTCCGGATTGGGAGGGGTTGTCGTGGTTGGCCTTGTGGGAGGTCTCGCCGGGTTTTACGCCCTCGTAGGGTATTCCTTAGCTAATTCCTTCCCTGCTCTCGTGGCAAGAACAGTGGTTTCCTCTTCGGAGTCGGTCAAGGTGGTCATTGCTATCTTTTCCCCACCTAGGATGGCGGAGATGATGTTACAATGTTTTCCCTTAGCCTCTTTCAAGGGCTTTGTAGTCCATTGTTCATCGTTGAGGAGGTCCGGATGGACCCATATCACCTGGCCCGATGGCAGAATCTGCGGAGCTAAACCCTTCCCTCGCTGATTGTGAGGGTCATCATTGGTGATCTTCAGGATTGCCTTGGGGATAGGAATTATCCCTACCGGAGCTTGGACATCCGACAGATCTGTTCCAAAGCTCAAGGTGATCATATTCGTGGTCACCTGCTTTTGGACCTTCTCCTTCTTTAGGACCCCCGCATCGTAGAGGGCTTGGAGCTTATCCTTGAGGACGTAACACTTGGTCATGTGGTGGCCCAGGAATCTGTGGTAGGCACAATAACTCGGGTCATTGGTTTTGTTCGTTTCCTCAGGCTTCGCGACTTCTGGTAATTTAATTCGACCGCTCTTGAGTAGAGTATCGAATGTCGCCACCACCTGATCCTCTTTGAAGTCGTATTGCCGCGGGGGGTGTTGTTCAAACCGTCTGGGCTTCGACCTTTGAGCAGCCTTTGGCACCGGGGTGGAGTCGACGGCCATGATCTCTTTTCCCCTTGTTCGAGGGGGATTCTTTGGCACAGTCGGTTCCGCAGTTCCTTTCTTGGGCTGCGGCTCTTCGGCCTCTAGCCTCTTGATCATGTTTTCTACTTGCTCTCCCTTACGAACAAGCTTCTTCCATGTCCAGGTTTCTACCGCGCCCACTTGTACGCGTATAAAATTGCCTATAGGTCCCTTAGCATAGCTCGGCATGATAATTCGACAAATCAACGAACGTTCGAGTGACGAGGCGACGAGGTCAACGAATTGTACGTAAACAACGGAATGCGTTCGCGTATGGAACCAATCCAACGGTACGGAAAGTCAACGAGTCATCCAACAACAAAATGGATTTGAACTCAAACACCGAGGCGGATTTACTGCCAAATGAAGACCCGGACTATCAAATCAAAGTTCGGACAAATCAAATACAGAACCGAAACGACGGAAAACACCCCAAGGGGGCTCGGCAAAAACCGAGCCACCCCGGGGTGGCTCGGCCAAAGCCGAGCCACCTCAGGGTGGCTCGGCCCAGTGCCGAGCCACCCTGAGGTGGCCGACCAGATCTGTGCCAAATGCACAGATCTGGTTGCCTATAAATAGGCCAGGTGATTCATCATTTTGGGGGACTTTGGAAAGAACTTTTGGAGAGCCGAAACTCTGCCGGATTGGGACCTCGTGCTTGAGTTCTTGAAGGCTTGAAGACTTGGACATTCGGATCTAATTCTTGACGAGCACCCGCATCACAAAAGGCAGGAGTTCGAGAGGATCGAGATCTCAGATCTATGTTGCTATACTCCGGATCAAAGCTTGGTCTTTGATCCCGAGATTTGAGCGGTTGTTTCCTTGGTGAAACAATCCCTCCGGCTATTATTTCCTTGGTGAAATAATACCCGTAATATTGCGTAGATCTGCTTGGATCCAGATTGTGCGGTGGTCAACGGATTAACCATCGGCGCAGGCAAGCAACCCACGCAAGCGAGTGACCGGACAACAGGAGCTCGTGATCTGTTCGATAAAATAGAAAAGTTGTAATTTTTATTTCTTTTTTGTTTGATTTTTATTGTAACCGGATCTTATAAAAGACCGGATCTTTCTGTAACGCAAAAAGTTGTTCTTTAAGAGTGCAATGGAATCGTCAATGAAGAAAGCATTAATTTTTCCCGCGAACAATCTGGCGACCACAGTGGGAGCCACTGATCTCGCTGCCGAGATCGGAGCGTCGCAGCCGCGGATCTTGATCCCGGTCGTGGAGGAGGTCGAGTATGAGTTCGACCAACAGAAGTACGAGGAGTATGTGTCCTCGTCCGGATCTACCTCCCCCCGTAAGTCCAAGAAATCCCAGAAGTTCTCCTCCAGGAGAAAAGTCCGTTGGTGCGAAGAAGTTGAAGCCACCAACGACAACCTTACCCCGATCGATGCCGAAGTTGCGTCGGGTGAAGTCTCACCGGCCTCCAAGCAGGTCAAATCTGCCATTGAAGGCGTGGTGACTCTCTCCAAGAGAGCTCGCCAGAGGCAGCGTCAACGCCTTGCGAAGCAATTCGCAAAGGTCATGGAATCTGTTGACGTGGTCCGCTACCATGCGGATCTGAAGAGCAAACGAGGCAAACAGCCTCAACAACAAATGAAGGGTGGTTCCTCCAAGCCATCAACTATGGAGTGGGTCCGTGTCAAACGAAACCGTTCGACGCTAGAGGAGCGTATCCGTAAACGCCGCGCATTATCGGCGCAAGCATGGGCCAAAGCTGAGGAAGCCCGTAGAAGGGTGCAGAAGAAGGTGGCCAAGAAGCCGCCATCAACACACAAGGTTTGGAAGCCGAAGTCTGAAGCGGCGGTTCAGACCAAGGTGCAACAACAGCAATCGTCGAAAGTACAACTTCTGGCGAGTAAATCCAAACTGCCGATCACTTCCACAACTGCTCCGGGAGATCCTGCAGGATCGTCCCAGAAGAGGAAGTTGGTTTTGGAGCGTCTCGGTCCACTTCCCAAGGAACGAGGCAAAGCTCCAGTCCAAGAACGATTGGGGCCAATGAAGAAGTCCCAAATGATTCAACATGCTGGGGGTCGCCGCAATCCTCAACACTTGGAGAAAATCGTGGCACCTAAGCATACAACTTTGTGCATCGAAGTGCAGGAGCCCGCTGAAGATTCACGCCCACAAAGGCGCGTTTCGAGGCATGTGACTCTTGAAAGCCCAAAGAAGGCCAGTCGCCCTCAGAAGGAAACATTCTCGTCTGATGACGAGGACGTTATACCTGAGAAGTCGTGTCAACATGCGATAGGTTGCTCAGACCTTCAAGCGGACGAGCTGTACTATCGTGCCGGGGGTACAAGTAAATCCAGAAAGAGGAGCCCTCGAAGGTTCGAAACTCAGTGTCCTTGCTCAAAGCTCATTCGGGCGGTACTGTCAGAGTGCAACTGTGTCAAGGCAGTCCCCGAGAGAGTTTCGGTGTTCGAAAGACTCAGCACTGGAACGCCAAAACCAAGGCATAGGCGTTTCCAATGAAAAAGAACGGTGGTCGAAGACGGTGAACATTCGAGGGTCACCGCCAACATGACCAGTAAAGGAACATCGGCTCAGGACAACCCCGAGGCGATTCCAGAAATACCCCGACGAGTAACTCGTCTACAATCCGGGGCTATCATTCGTGTGACGTATGGTAGGGTTCGGACAAGAGTACCTTCGGGAGATGAAGAATCAGATGCCGGCTCGGCAATTGCATCTGACAACACTGTGTCCAGTGAAGGGCAACCCCGCGAATCATTCATGATAAGCGCGGAGCAAGTGGCCAAGATGCTCGAAGAGGCCATGGCCAAACAACAGGAAAACTTTAGGTTCGAAATGCAGATGGCCATGCAGAGCATGAGAGAGATGCATGATCAACAGATCCAAGCACTGACGAACCAGCAAGGCGAACCAAACCGCCGTAATCCAGTTGTTCAGGAAGTGGAAAATGCGAATGCGGATGAAGCCTGCAATGTCAATGATCCTCCCATTAATACAGGGGGTGGCAATGAGGATGCTAGTCACAACACCATGCTTCCACCTCCGAATCGCACTGATGAAAACTCGGGTGAAAGCTTGAAAATTAAGAACCTCGAGAGCAAAATCAATACATTGATTTCCGCTCAAGAGACGAAAAAGATAGGCATTCCTTGCCCATACCCAAGAGAGTGGGAATCAATCCCATATCCGGCGAAGTTCAGTCTAATTAACTTCACGCCGTTTAATGGGATGGGTTCACCCACTCAGCATTTGATTTATTTCAAATCGCACTTGGGGATAATCTCTGGTAATGAGCCTCTGATGGTGCGGTCATTCGTTGGCACTCTTCGCGGAGCCGCCTTCGATTGGTATCGCCGCCTCAAGCCAGGTAGCATTAATAGCTAGGACGACATGGAGACTAAGTTCCTCATGAATTTCTTCGACGACGACACCGAGATCTCAATCGGATCATTGCTCGATGAGAAGCAGAAGGATGGGGAGTTAGTTGACACCTTCGTCAAGAGGTTCCGGAACAAAGCGATGAATTGCCGGGACCCGATCACTGAGGAATTCATCCTCCAGACCTGCCATAACAACCTTTCGCTGGACGTGTTGGAGGCAATGGGCACAGCACCATCCAAGACATGGAAGGATCTGAAGGTTCGAGGGGAGCAAGCTGAGCGATTCCTCAAAAGAAAGAAGGCGTAGAGAGGCCAACCGGCAACAAATCCTCCGAAGCAGAACTTCAACCCGAAAGGAAAATGTAAAGCTCATGCTAATGCCGTTGATGCTAACCAAACTTTTCAATTGCAACCTCAGCAACAACAGCAGCAACGAGCGCCGCAACAGTCGCAGCTGCATTGGCAGCAACGGTCTCAGAAGCAAAAATCTTCAGAGCCGAAATTTCCCAAAGTCTACTCCTTCAAGGATGATGAAGTTCCCGGCATCTTCAAGTACCTGTTGGAGAACAACAAAATCCAGCTGCCGGCGATTGTAGATCATGAATGGGCCAGCAAAGTGACGGACCCAAAGTACTGTGCGTACCATAGAGCGGTCCACCACCCAACGAAGTCTTGCTACCACCTCAAGGACAAGATCCAGGCGTTGATCGACGTAGGGGTCATAACCCCGAAACCAGCCAAGAATGTGGGAGCAAATGCGGTGTCAATCAGTTTTGGATCAGTGCCTACAGCTTGGTTCGAGCCAAAGCGCGTCACCAAAGTCGGGATGAAGACGGTAAATGACGACCCGCACGGACAACGCTAAAAAGGACTTGTCCCACACACAGCCCCAAACGGTGAAATTCTCTGGGTGCACCCTGACCTGATTGAAGATGAACAATGGGCCGGATCGTCATCTAAGAAGAAATCCCAAGGGAAAGGGAAATCTTGTTATGGAGTCTCTGCTATCCCAGGAGAAGATGATGAAAGAATCTCTGCTTTCCCACTTTCCGACGAAGAATAGGAGGTCTTTGCGACCCGGAGTGGAAATGAGTATCACTTCAAATATCCACCTCCTGGTGAACAATTAGCCGAGCAGGGGGTGACAAAACAGGGACCAGCCAAGACTCTCACAGAGCTGGGGGTGATTACGGTTCCTAAACCGGTTGAGGAGGCTCGACAACAGCCGGTAGATAAACAGAAAGAAAAGAGGCCCGAGGAGGTTCAAAATCCGAAGCAGTCTCATTTTAGTCGTCCGATTGGAAAGGATAAACCGGAGAGTTCGAAAACTCCTCGCGTCTTCGACATCATGGCTCAGCTAGCTAATATCCCAGTACGGATAACGCTATATGAGTTACTGCGGCTGTCTAAGGAGACTAGAGAAGCCTTGCAAGAAGCCCTAGCCGATTCAGAAGCATTCCTCACTCGGATCAAACCGGCGTCTGAGGAACTGGAACTTTTAGCTCAACAGTGTAATGTGGCAGCTAAGAACATTCCCTGCATCACCTTCACCAAAGAGGACATGCAGACGAAGAATTCAAACCATGATCGGCCCCTGTACTTTGTCGGGTACATTGGCTCCAGCGAAGTCAACCGAATCCAAGTGGATCCGGGTTCCGCTGTGAGTATTATGCCACTTCGCCTAATGCATAACCTTTGCATTCCAGTCAGCAAATTGGCAGCCACAGGCACGGTCATTTACGGATTCAACACCAGCGGGTAAAGGCCTTTGGGGAAGATCCGAATAAAGTGCCAAATGGGCGATTTGAAGACGGAGGTCACGTGCTACGTGATTGATGCTGAGACATCCTATAACTTACTATTGGGTCGGCCTT
>BQKN01040458.1:0-12354 GCA_022839385.1 Asparagus kiusianus | reverse complement strand
AAACATGTTGTTGCACGGTGTGGTGCATGGCAGGTTTGACATTCTTGGTTTCACCTTGGACTGCAGCCTTGTGTGAACCCAGGGGCGTCACAGTTGGTATCAGAGCTCTAGTTCCAGTATCCTTAGGATCATCCTGTGTCGAGTCGTGGAGCTAGGATAGAGTTTCTTAGGATTCATGTATAGAGTCCGTAAGGAATTCCTAGTACGAGTGAGGGTGATATATGCGTATATCTCAAAAATTTGAGAAATTTTTTTTTATATATAACGACTATTTTTTGCTTTAAGTATATGTGTGATGTACTAAGCATGAATAGAATATATGTCTACTTTGACTCATGAACTTTATTTTTCTTATGATCAGAGATAGATGGCAGGACGTGGTAGATCTCGTACCAGGAGAGCTAGCCAGGCAGAGTCATAGCAGACTCCATCAGAGCAGCAGCCAACTCAGTCCGAGCCTCAGCAGGCTCCACCCGAGCCGCAGCAAGCTCCTCAGTATTTGGTGGACATCATGGCTCCTCTTATTGCCCGGATGACGGCCATTGAGGAGTTGGTGACGACTCATATAACACCACGGACACTACCACCACCGGTAGCTCAGCAGCAGAGGATACATGCCGTTCCTGTCAGAGAGAGATCCCCAGTGGTCATGCCTGCAGCCATTCCTCTAGCAGTCCCAGATAGAGCCACAGAGCAGGAGGCTTGGCTCCGTATGGTGGAGAGGTACCAGAAGATGAGGGCACCAGAGTTCCAGGGGTCACCAGGCCCTCTTGCAGCCCATAAGTGGAAGGATGATGTGAGCAACATACTTGACATACTTAATGTGGATTCAGTTCAGAAGCAGAGGTTGGCATCCTACAGTCTGAAGGGAGATGCCGGGAGATGGTACCGACTTCAGTTTACCCCAGAGCAGAGGACGACCCTCACCTGGGAGGACTTCATATATTTCTTTGATGGACAGTACATTTCTTCTGCAGCACGGACTGGGAAGGAGCTCGAGTTGTCCCGATTGACTCAGGGGGACATGTCAGTGGAGGATTTTGAGAGCCGGTTCATGGAGTTACTACATTTCACGGGCATGTGGCAAACGGGAGAGCGTTAGGCTCAGATGTTCTTAGCAGGGCTTCGCCCTAATCTCCGATGGTACCTTGTGTCGAGGAGGTTTTATTCAGTTAGGGAGGTAGCTGAGGCTGCCACTTCTCAGGAGATTGAGACTACTATGTTCCAGAAGGACAAGGAAGGGAAGGCCAAGACAGGATAGAGTGGGGATAAGAGAAAGAACAAGAGACCCTTTTCTGGACATCAGCAGCAGCATCAGGGCCCTTATAAAAGGGGACCCCAACCGGATCAGAGAGCGCATCAGCAGCACAAGTTCCAGGGATCTTGTTTTAATTGTCACAAGGTCGGGCATAAGGCATCAGAGTGTCGTAGCGCACCAGCAGGAGCCCAGCAGGGTAAGGGTCCGAACCAACAGCAGCAGCAGCGCCAGCAGGGCAGAGGTCAGGGCCAGCAGAACAGACTTGAGGCACCGCCAGCAGCTCAGAGGACTGAGGGGCAGATTCGACCAGTTCAGGAGGTTCCTCAGGGGTAGATTATCCCATATTCTCCATCTCCAATAGCAGAGCAGTCTTCAGGCACAGGCAGGGTATATGTAGTAGTTCCTTGTGATCATGGAGCCAGCGGAGCCATAGTGGAGGGTACGTTCTTTGTGAATTCCTTTCCCGCCCGTATTTTTTTCAATTCGGGAGCTTCGCATTCTTTCATCTCGCATGCATTTATGGATAGACTCCAGCTCATGGCTCAGCCTCTAGACACCCCTCTATCAGTTTCTACCACTTTAGGTGAGGTATCGGTTCTGGAGAGCGTTTGTAGGAGGTGTACCGTTAGTTTGGACGAGTCAGAGTTCATGGCTGATTTGATAGTGTTGCATATGTCCGAGTTCGATATCATCCTTGGTATGGATTGGTTGTCTTCCTACCATATTAGTATTGACTGCTTTGCGAAGACAGTCAAGTTGCGAGCGTCCGACGAGTCCGAGATGATTGTAGCCACCTCTCAGGGCAACCGATTTGCGGAGTCATTTCTGGCGTACATCGAGGAGGTGATGCGACGGGATCAGGGTGCTGAGTTATTGGAGACTAGAGTTATCTCGGAGTATCAGGATGTCTTTCAGGACATACCTGGGTTACCTCCTGTGAGAGAGGTAGAGTTCTGTATTGAGTTGCAGCTAGGCACAGCCCCGATATCCCGCGCACCCTATCGCATGGCACCAGCTGAGATGAGGGAGCTTTTGACCCAGTTGGACGAGTTGCTAGCTCAGGGTTTTATTCACCGGAGTCATTCTCCGTGGGGCGCGCCGGTCCTCTTCGTGAAGAAGAAGGATGGTAGTATGAGATTATGCATAGATTATAGAGAGTTAAACAAGGTCACTATCCGGAATAGGTACCCACTACCTAAGATTGATGACTTGTTTGACTAGTTGCAGGGAGCGTAGTATTTCTCGAAGATTGATTTTCGTTCTGGCTATCATCAGCTGCAGATCGGAAAATGGATATTCCCAAGACCGCTTTTCTTACTCGATATGGGTCCTTCGAGTTCTTGGTCATGCCATTTGGGTTGACTAATGCACCCGGGGTATTTATGGATTTGATGAACCGGGTTTTCCGTCCCTTCTTAGATCAGTTTGTGATCGTTTTCATCGATGATATACTCATTTACTCGAGATCAGAGGCAGAACACGAGGAGCATCTACGAGTAGCTTTGAAGACTCTGCAGGATCACCAGTTGTATGCTAAGTTTAGCAAGTGTGAGTTTTGGCATTCAGAAGTCAGATTTCTTGGCCATGTTATCAGTCGAGAGGGTATACCAGTGGATCCAGCTAAGGTCGCAGCAGTTCTTGATTGGGAGCCACCGAAGACGGTGACAGAGATTCGCAGCTTTTTGGGTTTGGCTGGTTATTATAGGAAGTTCATTCAGGACTTCTCGAAGATTTCGACGTCGATTACACGCCTTACGAAGAAGGGTGTACAGTTCATATGGAGCATGGAGTGCCAGAAGACCTTTGATATTTTGAAGGCTAAGTTGACTACAGCGCCGGTTCTGACTATTCCGAGCCGTGACAGGACATTCGTTGTGTACAGATGCATCATTGGCAGGCTTAGGAGGCGTATTGATGCAGACTCAGAGGGTAGTAGCCTATATCTCACGGCAGTTGAGGGTGCATGAGCAGAACTATCCTACTCATGACTTGGAGTTAGCAGCGGTGGTATTTGCACTGAAGTCATGGAGGCACTACTTATATGGAGTACAGTTTGAGTTATTCACAGACTACCAGAGTCTGAAGTACCTCTTTTCCCAGAAGGAACTCAACCAGAGACAGAGAAGATGGATTGAGTTTATTAAGGACTACGAGTTCGCGATTCAGTATCATCCGGGGAAGGCGAACGTCGTGGCAGATGCTTTAAGCAGGAAGCATCGACATCGGGTTTTGGCTTTAAGGTGTTCGCTGCATCGGGATCTTACCACTCTTAGCCAGTTTGACTTCAGACCTGAGGTTAGTGGTACCAGTGCATTCTTGGGAGCTATGTCAGTGCAGCCATCTTGGAGTGACAGGATTGTCAGAGCTCAGGTGGAAGACTCTTGGATTTAAATCCGTAAGGAGGAGATTTCTAAAGAGCCTAAGGCGAACTGGACCATTGGAGCAGATGAAGGATTGCGGATGAAGGGTAGACTGGTTATGCCAACCAGTGCAGAGCTGAAGAGGGAGTTATTTGATGAGGCGCACCGTACTCAGTACACAGTACATCCAGGGACTACCAAGATGTACAAAGACCTGAAGAGGCGTTTCTGGTGGAGTGGTATGCGGAGAGAGATTTCAGACTATGTGGCTAGATGTTTTACCTATCAGCAGGTGAAGGCAGAGCATCAGAGACCGGCAGGGACACTTCAGCCTTTGCCTATTCCGGAGTGGAAGTGGGCGGATATTTCTATGGACTTTATAGTGGGGTTGCCGAAGTCGAAGAAGGGGAATGATTCTGTATGGGTGATAGTGGACCGATTGACGAAGTCAGCATATTTTATTCCGGTGAGGACCACTTACACAGCCGAGGCTTATGCGAGGATCTTCATTCGGGAGATAGTTCGACTTCACGGAGTTCCGGACACGATCGTGTCGGATCGAGGATCGGTTTTCACTTCACATTTTTGGAGGAGTTTCCAGACTCATTTGGCAGCAGGCTATCTTATAGCAGTGTATTCTACCCCCAGACGGATGGTCAGACGGAGAGGGTGAATCAGGTATTGGAGGACATGTTGCGGGCATGTGTCATTGACTTCCAAGGTAGCTGGGAGGATCATATTCCATTGGTAGAATTCGCTTATAACAACAGTTATCAGGCGACGATCGGTATGGCTCCATATGAGGCATTGTACGGGAGGCCCTGTAGATCGCCGATATATTGGGCAGAGCCAGAGGACAGCTTAATGCTTGGGCCAGAGCTAGTGAGGCAGACTACCGAGAAGGTAGCATTGATCAGGGAACGGATTTTAGCCGCTCAGAGTCGGCAGAAGAGTTATGTAGATAAGAGGCGAAGACCCTTGGAGTTTTAGGTTGGAGACTCAGTTATACTGAAGGTGTCGCCTATGAAAGGCGTGCAGTGGTTTGGACGATGAGGGAAGCTTGCGCCGAGATATATTGGACCATTTCAGATTTTAGAGCGCATTGGAGATGTGTCATACAGACTAGATCTTCTAGGATCGATGTCTAGTATACACAATGTGTTTCATGTTTCTATGCTCAAGAAACACTTGCATGATGAGCAGCAGCAGCGAGTATTGGATGCACCAGAGATTGAGCTTCAGGAGGATTTGACTACTATTGAGATTCCGGTTCGTATTCTTTCCAGAGAGGACAAGAGACTTAGAAACAAGGTAATTCCTTTGGTGAAAATTCAGTGGAACCGAGGAGGCATTGAGGAGATTCCTTGGGAGCGCGAAGAGGATTTGCATCGCGACTACCTACACCTGTTCGAACAGGTAAATTAAATTTTTTATAATGTGTATCTTGTATGATGTTTATATCTTTAGTTATATTTACATTTAACACTAGAATGGGAATATTCACACTTAATTCTTAATCTTTCGGAACACATGGTATATATATGGGGGGTTCCTTGTTTGGATTTTTTACCCGATGTACTAGTTCTACTAGATTAGGATTCGAGCGGGAGTATTACCATTTTAGATCGTTAGATATAAATAATTCTATATGTTCATCTAGAAGTTCATATTGCGAGATGCGTATGATTTCCGAATTTCGAGGACGAAATTCTTTTAAGGGGGGAAGAATGTAAACCCCGAAATCTTTTTATAATAAAAATGTGTGAATTAATAGTAATAAATATTTCTTTTATGATAAATAATCATATATATATATATATATATATATATAGGCGTATAAAATTGCCTATAGCTTGACACAGGGAATCGACAAATCAACGAACCATCGAGTGACGAGGCGGCAAGTGTTCGCGGGAAAATTCATGTCTTTCTTCATTGATATCATTGCCATCTCAATAACTGTTTATCGGTTACAAAAGATCCGGTCTTTTTATAAGATCCGGTTACAATGAAAATCAAAATACGAAAAAGAAAGATTACAACTTTTATCCTTGTTTGTCGAACGAATCGCGAGCTCCTGTTTTGCGGTCACTCGCTTTGTGTGGGTTCTTTGCCTGTGCCGGGGTTATTTGCCGTGGACCACCGCGTGATCTCGATCCGGTCGGATCTACACGATATAACGGGTATTATTCCACCAAGGGAATAATAGCCGGGAGGGATTGTTTCACCAAGGAAACAACCGCTTGATGCTCGGGATCTAAGAACCAAGCTTAGATCCGGAGTGTGATCGTGTAGATCTGAAGATCCGATCCTCTCGAACTCCTGCCTTATTTGGCGTTGACGATCACTGAGCACCGGATCTGGAAGTCCAAGTCTCCAAAACCTTCGAAGTTTGAATCTTGTTTAGATCTGAGTCTTTAATCCAGCAGGGCTTCGCCTCCTCCAAAATCCAACCTTTTAGAATGAACAACACCCCTCCTATTTATAGCCACTCGAACCTGTGCGTATGCACGTGTACACAACACACAAGGGGAGAGGGGGGGCTGCCGGCCACCTTGGGGTGGCTCGGCTCATGCCGAGCCACCCTGAGGTGGCTCGGCCTTGGCCGAGCCACCCTGGGGTGGCTCGGCCACCGAGCCACCCTGGGGTGGCTCGGCTTGGGCCGAGCCACCCCGGGTTGGTTCGGTTCGGGCCGAGTCCCCCCGGGTGTGTTCGTTTCGTCCGTCGTTCGGGTTTTCCGGTGTTCGGGTTCCGATTCGTTGTTGATTTAGACTTTGATTCGGTTGTGATTCCTCCGAGTTTGCTCTTGTTTAGATGACTCGGTGATTCCCCGAAACGTTGGTTTGATTCCGCGTGCGAGTGGATGCATTCCAATGCTTGGGTGCGATTTGTTGGCTTCGTCGCCTCGTTAACCTGCTCCGTTGCGTATGGCTTGGCTTCGGCGTTGCGGACTAACGGTTGTGCTTGGATACGTCGCCCGATGGTCGATTTGGTCGAATTAGCGTCGTCGAGCTGTATTGTGGGACCTATAGGCAATTTTATACGCCTACAGATACCCCCTCCAAAGTATTTCAGCCTCGTTCTTTTATAGAAGAGCCTGGAATACTTTGGATGTGATTGTCCCAACCTTCAGTCGGTGTAGCGGGACTTTGGAATGGCTTCTGTTCTGGATTCCTTCGATTCCTTCAGGTTATTCAGTGCTTTGTAGAATACCTGTGAGGATTCCGGTGCTGCATTTATTGTCTGACCGTTGTTGGAATTTTGAACCTGAAACCGATTCTTAATTTCTTGACTTTTAGCTCGAGTTGGTTGATTCAACATAGAACCGATCATCTATTGACGGCGTCGTACGGCGTTTGAGCTTCATTGCGACGCGTTGTCCGGCGTCCAGGCTTCATTGTGATGCGCTGTTCGACGTTCAGGCTTCATTGCGACGTATTGTTCGACGTCCGACACAGTTTATACTCGTACGTCTGCTGGAGTATACACAGTTTAAGCTCTTAAGGTATTGGAGCGTGGCGGATACTCGAGTCACAAGACCAATCCATAGAATTGATGCGTCAATGACTCGTACTTATAGAATTTTTGGCAAATTCTCAGCCATCAACGGATTTGATAAGCCTTTACCGACTACCGTTTGAGTCGGGCTAGCATACGGATTGTTTAAATCCGTTCCGCATGTGACGTTGTGCTAAAAGAGTTAACCCTTTTAGTGCGACGATATTGAATACGTAGACTTCGTCTTTCTCCTGTGAAAAGACTAAACAGCAACGTGTATGAGACGTTGACTTAGGATTTTTGGCAAATCCTCAGCCTTCAACGGATTTGAGGTGCTCTTACCGATTACCGTTTGAATCGGGCTTACATGCGGATTGTTTAAATCCATTCCGCATGTGACGTTGTGCTAAAGGAATGAACTCCTTTAGACTTTGTGCTATGATGTTGAATACATAGACTTTACCACTTGTTACAGGAATAGGTTACCCGGCGACGCGTGTTAGGCGTTAACTTTAGGGTTTTTGGCTAACCCCCAGCCTTAAACGGATTTGATTAGCCTTTACCGACTACCGTTTGAGTCGGGTTAGCATGCAGATTATTTAAATCCGTTCGCATGTAACGTTGTGCTCAGAGATTGAATTCTCTGAGACTTTGTGCTATGATGTCGAATACATAGACTTCGCCATTGTTGTGGGAATAGGCTACCCAGCGACGCGTGTGAGGCGCCGACTTATCCCTACTTAGGCTTCGGGATAAAATTCCCCAGAATCAAACTCTGGTATCTTTTTCAATCGGAAAAAGACTAAACCGGCGACGCGTGTTAGGCGTCGGCATATCCTTTCTTAGGATTTAGGATGAAATTCCCCACACGTGTGAGGCATGGATTTCGGCGTTATTAATAACAGCCTGCCACAATGTTGAATATGTGGGCGAGTGTTCTTTTTAACGGTTAAGAACTAACCGGCAACGCGTGTTAGGCGTCGACTTATCCTTACTTAGGTTTCAGGATAAAATACCCCGTACGTGTGAAGCACGGATTATGGCGTTATTAATAACGACCTGCCACAATGTGGAATATGTGGGCTTGTCCTTTTTAACGGTCAAGGACTAACCGGCAACGCGTGTTAGGCGCTGACTCATCCCTTCTTAGGCTTCGGGATGAAATTCCCCAGAATCGGACTCTGGTGTCTTCTTCAATCGGTAAAAGACTAAACCGGCAGCGCGTGTTAGGCGCAGACTTATCCCTGCTTAGGATTCGGGATATAATTCCCCGTACCGGTGAGGCACGGATTTAGAGGGTTGAAAAGGTGGTGTCTTTTCTTAGGGCAAAGACGAACCCGATGCGGGAGAGGAAGAATTTTATATTCTATCTCCCAAAGCTGAAGAGGAAGAATTTTATATTCTATCCTCAGATGCGAAGGAGACTCGGGATGGGATCTCCACCCCCAGAATCCAGAAAGGTGAAACTAGAAGTGGGATCTCCACTCCGAGAATCGAAAAGATTCAAGCAACCCTAACTTTTACAGGTTTGATTGCTCAAATTGAAAGTGGACCTCTCGTTCATAGAAGGAATCGAGAGGGGAATCTGGCTTTGGCCCTAACTTTTATAGGTTTGACCAAGGGAGATTTGAGATGATCCTAACCGTAGGAAGGTTTGATCGCTCGATTTGAAAGTGGACCTCTCGTTCATTGGAAGGAATCGAGAGGGGAATTTGGCTTTGGTCCTAACTTTTATAGGTTTGACCAAGTGGGAATTGTGTGGTGGAGACTATGGGTCATCAAACACCACTGAAAGTTTTGTGAGGGAAAAGCGATCCAACGAAGTGATCGGCTTTCATCTCAGCAAATGAGTATTCAGAAATTAAGAGTTTAGTGTTTATCACTTTATTCATCATGACCGAGTTATCCCTAAGAATATTACATTTAACATTCTTCCGGGAACTTCCCGCTACATGAATTATCCACCCCCAGCTTTCTTTACAAAACTGGGTGTATCATTGAGTTAGATGCACGATCGGGTTATCCTTAAGAACACCACGCATGACACTCTCCAGGAACTTCCCGTGGAAATAGTTTAGACTCATATACCTATTGGAGTATCAGGGAGCAGTTTAACCTCTTATACCGGTCGGAGGAATGAGAAACAGTTTATACTCGTATACTCTTTGGAGTTTCAGGAAGCAGTTTATACTCATATACCGGTCGGAGTTAGGGAATACAGTTTATACTCGTGCACCCACTGGAGTCTCGCCGTTCTTGACTGGCTTACTCCAGCGTTATGACGCCGGCTTCAACCAAGGTCTGGATATTGTTCTTTAGAGTAAAGCAGGCCTTGGTGGGATGAAGGATCCTCCTGTGGTATGCGCAGTACTTCGGATCCGCAGTGTTGTCAGCTTCCTCCTGATTCGTGATCGGTGGGAGCT
This sequence comes from Asparagus kiusianus, assembly GCA_022839385.1. NCBI lineage: Eukaryota > Viridiplantae > Streptophyta > Magnoliopsida > Asparagales > Asparagaceae > Asparagus > Asparagus kiusianus. The sequence goes on along the minus strand of BQKN01040458.1, from coordinate 2,815 downwards.
TGATCTTGTTATTGTCGAGGAGGGATTTGAAGATGACTGGAACATCTTCATCCTTGAAGGAGTACTCTTTTTGAGGCCTCTGATCCGAAGTCTTCTGCTGTCTCCGGGATTGCTGTTGTGACGTTTGATTGGCATCAACAGCTGCTGCAGGTGTCTTGCCCTTATCACGGGAGGCAAAGTTTGAGTTTGGAGGATTAGTCGTCGATTGACTCCTCTCGGCCTTCTTCCTTCGGAGGAAGCGTTCAGCTTGTTCCCCTCTGACCTTCAAGTCTTTCCATGTGTTGGACGGCGCTGTTCTCATTGCTTCCAACACATCCAACGAAAGATTGTTGTGGCAGGTCTGGAGAATGAACTCCTCCGTGATTGGATCCCGGCAATTTAACGCTTTGTTCCGGAACCTTTTGACGAAGGTTTCGACTAACTCCCCGTCCTTTTGTTTCTCGTCGAGCAACGTTCCGATGGAGATTTCGGTGTCGTCGTCGAAGAAATTCACGAGGAACTTGGTCTCCATGTCGTCCCAGCTGCTCACGCTACCTGGCTTGAGGCGGCGGTACCAATCGAAGGCGGCTCCACGAAGAGTGCCAACGAATGACCGCACCATCAGAGGCTCATTGCCGGAGATAATACCCAGGTGCGATTTGAAATAAATCAAATGCTGAGTGGGGGAACCTTTCCCATCGAACGGCGTGAAGTTGATTAGACTAAACTTCGCCGGATAGGGGATTGACTCCCACTCCCTTGGATATGGACAAGGAATGCCCGTTTTCTTCACCTCTTGAGCAGACATCAAGGTATTGATTTTGCTCTCGAGGCTTTTGATCTTCAAGTTTTCACTTGTATCTTCGTTGGCATCCTCATTACCACCCCCTGCGTTGATGGGAGGGTCATCGGCATTGCGAGTTTTATCCGTATCCGTATGCTCAACTTCTTGAACAACCTGATTACGGTGGCTTGGTTCGCCTTGCTGGTTCCTCAGTGCCTGGATTTGCTGCTCATGCATCTCCCTCATGGTCTGCATGGCCATCTGCATCTCGAGCCTGAAGGTCTCCTGTTGTTTGGCCATGGCTTCTTCAAGCATCTTGGCCACTTGTTCCGCGCTTATCATGAATGACTCGCGGGGTTCTCCTTCGCTGGACACGGTGTTATCAGACGCAACCGCAGAGCAAGCATCCGACTCTTCATCTTCTGAAGGTAATCTTGTCCGAACCCTGCCATACGTCCTTCGTGAGATGGCTCCGGACTGCAAACGGGTTAGACGCCGGGATGCATTCAGAATCGACTCGAGATCATCCCGTGCCAATGTCCCCTTGTTGGTCATATTAGCGGTGACCCTTGGAAATTCTCCATCTTCAACCACCGCTCTCCTTCGTCGGAAACGCCTAGGCCTTGGCTTTGGCGTTTCAGTGCTGAGCCTCTCGAACACCGAGACTCTTTCGGGGACCGTCTTAGTGCAATTACACTGAGACAATACTGCCCGAATGAGTTTGGAACAGGGGCATTGAGTCTCTATCCTCTGGGGATTCCTTTTTCTGGATTTGTTCGTACCCCCAGCACGATAATATAGCTCGTCATTTTGGAATTCGGAGCAACTTATCGTGTGTTGACTCGATTTCTCAGGTATAACGTTATCATCATCGGATGACAACGTTTCCTTCTGAGAGCGAATTACCTTATTTGGACTTTCGAGAGTCACGCGTCTTGAAACGCGCCTTTGTGGGCGTGAATTCTCAATGGGCTCCCGAACCTTGATGCGCAAATTGGTGTGCGCAACTGCTTTGAACTCCTCGTCATGCTGAAAGTGACAACGATCCCCCAGCATGTTGATTAGTTTGGAGCTGTCTCAATGGACCCAAACGTTCTTGGATTGGAGCTTTGCTTCGCTCCTCGGGGATTGGACCGAGGCGTTCCAAAACTGACTTCCTTTTCTGGGATGGCTCCGCAGGATCTCCCGGAGCAGTTGTGGAAGTCATCGGCGATTTGGATTGATTCGCCGGGAGTTGAATTCTCGAAGGCTGCAGTTGTTGCTCCTTAGTCTGAATCGCTGCTTCAGACTTAGGCCTCCATACTTTGCGAGTTGGTGGCGATTTCTTGGCCACTCCATTCTGCAGCTTCCTACGGGCTTCCTCGACTCGAGCCCGTGCTTGCGCTGATAATACACGGCGCTTGCGAATGCGTTCTTCCAGCGTTGAGCGGTTCCGTTTGACACGGACCCATTCTGTTGTTGGCGGCTTAGAAGAGGAGCCATTCATCTGCTGTCGAGGCTGTTTGCCTCTTTTGCTCTTCAGATCCGCCTTGTAACAGACTCCGTCCACGGATTCCATCGCCTCTGCGAATTGTTTCGCAAACCGTTGACGTTGCCTTTGGCGGGCTCTCTTCGAGAGAGTCACTACGCCCCCTATGGCAGAAGGGTTGGCCAGAGTAGATCCGACCTGGTTGGAGGTTGGGGAGATCTCACCCAATGCAGCTTCGGCACCAAACGGGGCGAGATCTTCGTTGGTAGCTTCAACATCTTCGTACCAACGAAGTTTCCTCTTGGAGGAGAATCTTGGAGACTTAGACTTGCGGGAGGAGGTAGATCCGGACGAGGACGACAGGTACGCCTCGAACTTCTGTTGGTCGAACTCGTATTCGACCTCCTCCACGACCGGGATCGGGATCCGCGGCTGCGACGCAACGATCTCGTCGGCGAGATCGGTGGCTCCCACTGTGGTCGCCAGATTGTTCGCGGGAAAATTCATGTCTTTCTTCATTGATATCATTGCCATCTTAATAACTGTTTATCGGTTACAAAAGATCCGGTCTTTTTATAAGATCC